>JZKD02S1254360.1:73555-87866 GCA_000966675.3 Picea glauca
GGGGGGGGAGGTAGTTTGCCAAGATAGAAAATGGATTCTATGAGAGAAATGGTGATGGGAAACCAAGAATGGTTGAGATGACCCTCACCACACCAGTACCTACTGGCTGTAATTGCTCAACAATCCTCTGACCCAGAAATGAATTACTAGTCAGACTGGTAGTTGGAAAGTCATCCTCAAGAGTTAATGAGGAGATGGGTTGGGGTACCCATCTGTAAGGCTTCCTAGACTGACCACGAATTAGGATTCAAACCCATGCAACCTTGCTGAGGAAGGCAAGAAATGAGGTAATTCGGGGGACGAGGACAGATCTGCAAGATACCAGAGTAGAGAAAACACTTACGCGAGAAGAGAAGGGAAGCATACTTCGACTCAGAAGTTGAAAAGAAAAAGCTGAGTAGTAAGCTCATTTTGGATGAGAGAAGTCATGGACAGGGTTTGGATACAAGCTGATAAACGAGGCTGACGAGTGATTGAGGAAGCAATCATGCAGACCTCCTTGCTTGGAGTAGAGAAAACCAGACACCCAATTCTTGTGGGAGGAGGAGAGTAACCTCTGTCCCTGACTGTTGTGGAGCAAAGAGAAAGAATCTCTCTCAGAGCATCATGGTCTAGCTCGGGGGTGGCTAGTGGTAAATTCGTTAGGAGTGACTGTGCCTATGGTTGGGAGGAAACAAGCACCCCTTTCAACAATTGCTTTACTTTTTCCAGTTCTGATAAGTATTTTCATACTTTGTGTATTATATTGGATGTGACGATGAAATGTTGGTGTTTACGATTCAATCTTGTAGTATTTGAACAGTTAGTAGATATGCCCTTTTGCTTCTGTAAACTACTATACTTCATGGATTTCAATTTTATCTCATTTGTGTTGCTAGATAGTTATGAGATGTGAATCTGAAGGAGAGATGGGGTAGGATCGACTGAAATGTCTAATTCCTGACAAACCTTTGAAGTTTACCTCAGCGGGAATGTCAAGTTCGATTTCGTGGGTGATCCGGATTATTTTCGGCACGAAATGAGAGCGGAGATATAATAAAGAAATGAAAAGAGATATCGTGGATATCCAATAATATAACATAAATGTATCAGTGATGCAACCATAAACACAGAGATACAATAATACATGATTTCTATTAATGAAATAAATGTACAAAGACTGTAAAAATACAGAGTGAAAGACTCGCTAGAATGGTGGCAGCTTATCTCTAAGAAGAGATGTGATGACTACTCGCATTCACAACAAGATGATATTTACAATGAGGCTCTAAGGGCATTTTTAACATAAGGAAAATCTAAAACCCTAACCTTGGAAGATGAAAAGCCAAAATGTTTGCGGGTCTCAATGGGGGTAGTTGATACATCAACTTCCCAAGGGCATAACTTTTGCATACAATCTCTGTTTGGGTCGCTCAATACACCATTAGAAATATCTATTCGAGGAATACAAATTTTGTGTCAGCAACATCGAACTTTGGTCCATGTTTCTTCCCGTTTTCCCAAAAAACGTCGTTTAGGGCCTCAAAACGACTCTAGAAGTCCAGGACCCGAAAAACTGCTAAAAATAGTAAATTACCAAAACTGCCAGAAAACAGTTTTGAGCAAGTTGGAAAAGGTGGGTGGCCACCGATATCCACCTGGATTAATCCTCCCTCCTTAGGAAGCGATGGTCTCCATTGCGTTGAGATCCTAGGGAAGAGGGGAAAGCGATTGCTGAATTTGAATCTTAGTGAGCTGCTTGCCTTGTTGGAGACGTCGCGCGGCTTGGTTTGTTGAAGGTTGTCATGAACCTATGGCTGGAAGGGTTGGACCTTTTTAAACAGTCTTGCTACATGAGATGACTGTGTGTAGAAGAAATCTTTGGGTTTTGCTACAATCTTGTCGACTTGCTTCTATTGGATAGAAGGTGCTTGGGTTGAGGCTGTAGTGGTTGCAGTATCCTTCTGTTCACCTTTTGAATAGATTGTGAAAAAAATAAATTTTGTAGTATGAGATACTACCTTGCAACACTTTTTAGGTGGGACAATAGTCGTAATTACCTCTGGTATTCTGTAGAGATGACCCCCCAGAGAAACAATGCCATTGTGGGGTCGAGACTCATAAACAACATGGCACTTCCACATATATGGTTGGCCCAAGAGAACATCATAGACATCCAGTGCGAAAACATCACATAATGCCTCGTCCTTGAAGGGTTGGATGTCGTATGACAATCGACACTGTTGGGTGACACGAAGATCTCGTCCTTGGCGAAGCCACCCAATGTTGTATGGATGCGGGTGTGGTGTTGTCGACAATCCCAACTATTTGACGACCTCTGCTGAGATGAGGTTCTTCTGGCTTCTGCTATCAACAATAAAATGCAGTGGGGTCCCCTTCACCCACATCTGTGAATGAAAAAGGAACTTCCCCTCTTCATGATCTGTTGGTTCTTCTGATTGAATTGCCGCGGTCACGACAATAGCAGTGGGGTCTGCGTCAACGATCTGTCCTTTACCAATATTTTCAAAATCAGATTCTGAATCAACGTTCTAGTCCTTGTCTTTGATCTCGACCACCAATGATTGTTTTGAGCGACATTCATCGGTGTTGTGCCAGGGGATTTTGTGGAAATCACACCATTTTCTGGTGTCCTTCTTTGTCTTTCCGTGACCCTTCTTTTTCCGTGGCTTGGACTGATTTTCGGGAGACTGTTTGTTAGGGTCGTCTTTCTCATACTTTGGTTGTTGCAGATTTGCAGACCTAAACTCTCATTTGTTCTGGTGCTTAAATTTCTGCTCGATTTTAACAACATATCGATAAGCAACATCGAGTGATGAGATATCCAGAAAATTCATTTCAGTTTGGATATATCTATGTAGAGCCCCACGGTATTTCAGAACCAAATTTCGTTCAGAGTCTTTGATACCCAGCTTGGTGCGCAAGGTATGGAAGGTATTGGTGAACTCCAGAATTTCTTGGCCCCTCTCTTGCCGTAGTGTGGTCCATCTCATGTACTGGTCCTCATAGTTTCCAACAGGGTAATATTGATCCTTTACCGCATCCACACAAAAAATCATAAGTGGGCTCGGCCCCATATATTCCAAACTCCTCTATGGAAATTTTCTCCCAATAAGTTTCCCACCAATGTTTGACATGGGGGAGAGCTTTAAGGAGTGCGAAGGTGATCTTTTCTCTGTCGTAAACATTGTGAACAAAGAAATAACCTTCTAGCAGATTTAACCATTTGTCTAGGGCTTTTGCATCTATCTGTCCTTCAAATACATGAATATCAAAATTAACTTGTACCTTGAAAGGCGAGGTGCTTACAAAGTGGTTGTTTGATGAAGATGCATTTGTTGCTATCGGCAGGCGTTGAAGGATGTGGGAAAAATTCTCCATCATTTTGTCCCTCTGTCGCGTGAGAGCTTGTTCAAGCAACAGATTGATAGGATCGTCTGCTTTGTCGTTTTTATTTTCTTCTGCCATTGAGGGTTTCTTGGGTGTGCGAGAGTGATTTTCTTTAAGAGAGACAAGCTCGAGACCCAACTTGATATACTTGGACCTCGTCGGGGACATGCACTGAAAAAATGATCAAGAACAACCTTCTCTGATACCACTGATCCAGATTAATTTCGGCATGATATGAGAGCAAAGATATCATAAATAAATGCACAGAGATATCGCGGATATCTAATAATATAACAAAAATGTATCAGAGATGAAACCATAAACACAGAGATACAGTAATACACGATTTCTATTAATGAAATAAATGTACAGAGATAGTAAAAATACAAAGTGAAAGACTCGCCAGAATGGTGGCAGCTTATCTCTGAGAAGAGATGTGACAGCTACTCGCATTTGCAACAAGATGATATTTACAATGAGGCTCTAAGGGCCTTTTTATCATAAGGAAAATCCAAAACCCTAACCCCGAAAGATGAAAATCCAAAAGGTTTGCGGGCCCTGATGGGGGTAGTTGATACGTCAACTTCCCAGGGGCGTAACTTTTGCATATGATCTCTGTTTGGGGCGCTCGATACACCGTTAGAAATATATATCCGAGGAATACAAATTTTGTGTGAGCAACATCCAACTTCGTTCCATGTTGCTCCCCGTTTTCCCAAAAAACGTCGTTTAGGACCTCAAAACTGCTCCGAAAGTTCAGGACTCGAAAAACTGCTAAAACCAGTAAATTACCAAAATTGCCAGAAAACTATTTTGAGCCAATTGGAAAAGGTGGTTGGCCACTGATATCCACATAGATCAATCATCCCTCCTTAGGAAGCAATGGTCTCCATTGCGTTGAGTTCCCGGGGGAGAGGGGAAAGCGATTGTTGAATCTGAATCTTGGTGAGTTGCTCGCCTTGCTGTAGACATCACGCTGCTTGGTTTGTTGAAGGTTGTCATGAACCTGTGGCTGGAAGGGTTGTACCTTTTTAACCAGTCTAGCTACATGAGATGACTGTGTGCATAAGGAATCTTTGCGTTTTGCTACAATCTTGTCGACTTGCTTCTGTTGGATAGAAGGTGCTTGGGCCGAGGCTGTAGTGGTTGCAGTATCCTTTTGTTCACCTTTTGAACAGATTGTGAAAAAAATAAATTTTGTAGTATGAGATACTACCTTGCAACACTTTTTAGGTGGGACAATAGTCAGAATTACCTCTGGTATTCTGTAGAGATGACCCCCTAGAGAAACAACGACACTGCGGGGTCGAGACTCATAAAAAACATGGCGCTTCCACATATATGGTTGGCCCAAGAGAACATCACATACATCCAGTGGGGAAACATCACATAATACCTCATCCTTTAAGGGCTGGATGTCGTATGACAATCGACACTGTTGGCTGACACGAAGATATCGTCCTTGGTGAAGCCACCCGATTTTGTATGGCTGCAGGTGTGGTGTTGTTGACAATCCCAACTATTTGACGACCTCTGCTGAGATGAGGTTCTTATGGCTTCCACTATCAACAATAAAATGTAGTGGGGTCCCCTTCACCCACATCTTTGAATGAAAAAGGCGCTCCCCCTCTTCAGGATCTATTGGTTCTTCTGGTTGAATTGTTGCGGTCACGACAATAGCAGTGGGGTCTGCATTAATGATCTATCCTTTACCGGTATTTTTAGAATCAGATTCTGAATCAAGGTTCGACTCCTTGTCTTTGATCTCAGCCACCAATAACTATTTTGAGCGACATTCATCGATGTTGTGCCAGGGGATTTTGTGGAAATCGCACCATTTTCTTGTGTCCTTCTTTGTCTTTCTGTGACCCTTCTTTTCCTATGGCTTGGACTGATTTTCGGGAGACTGTTTGTTAGGAAGATCTTTCTCATACTTTGTTTGTTGCGGATTTGCAGACCTGAACTCCCATTTGTTCTGGTGCTTAAATTTCTGCTCGATTTTAACAAGATATCGATAAGCAACACCGAGTGATGAGATATCCATAAAATCCATTTCAGTTTGGATGTATCCGTGTAGAGCCCCACGGTATTTCAGAACCAAATGTCGTTCGGAGTCTTTGATACCTAGCTTGGTGCGCAAGGTATGGAAGGTATTGGTGAACTCCAGAACTTCTTGGCCCCTCTCTTGCCATAGTGTGGTCCATCTCATGTATTGGTCCTCATAGTTGCCAACAGGGTAATACTGTTCCTTTACCGCATCCACAAAAAAACCCCAAGTGGGCTCGACCCCATATATTCCAGACTCCTCTGTGGAAATTTTCTCCCAGTAAGTTTGCCACCAATGTTTGACATGGGGGAGAGCTTTAAGGAGTGCGAAGGTGACCTTTTCTCTGTCGGAAAAATTGTGAACACATAAATAACCTTCTAGCAGATTTAACCATTTGTCTAGGGCTTCTGCATCTATTTGTCCTTCAAATAAAGGAATATCAAAATTAACTTGTACCTTGAAAGGAAAGGCGCTACCAAAGTGGTTGTTTGATGAAGATGTGCCTGTTTCTATCGGCAGGCGTTGAAGGATGTGGGAAAAATTCTCCATCATTTCGTCCCTCTATCACGTGAGAGCTTGTTCAAGCAACAGATTGATAGGATCGTATGCTCCGTCGTTTTTATTTTCTTCCACCATTAAGGGTTTCTTGGGTGTGCGAGAGAGATTTTATTCAAGAGAGACAAACTCGAGACCCAACTTGATATACTCGAACCTCGTCAGGGACATGCACTGAAAAAATGATCAAGAACAACCTGCTCTAATACCACTAATCCAGATTATTTTCGGCACAAAATGAGAGCGGAGATATAATAAAGAAATGCACAAAGATATCGTGGATATCTAATAATATAACATAAATGTATCAAAGATGCAACCATAAACACAGAGATACGGTAATACATGATTTCTATTAATGAAATAAATGTACAGAGACTGTAAAAATATAGAGTGAAAGACTCACTAGAATGGTGGCAGCTTATCTCTGAGAAGAGATGTGACGGCTACTCGCATTCGCAAGAAGATGATCTTTAAAATGAGGCTCTAAGGGCCTTTTTAACATAAGGAAAATCCAAAACCCTAACCCCAGAAGATGAAAAGACAAAAGGTTTGTGGGCCCCGATGGGGGTAGTTGATACATCAACTTCCCAGGGGCGTAACTTTTGCATACAATCTTCGTTTGGGGTGATCGATACACCGTTAGAAAGATCTATTCGAGGACTACAACTTTTGTTTGAGAAAATTTGAAGTTACTTCCATGTTGCTCCTCGTTTTCCCAAAAAATATCGTTTAGGGCCTCAAAACGGCTCTGGAAGTTCAAGACCCGAAAAAACTGCTAAAAATAGTAAATTACCAAAATTGCCAGAAAACTGTTTTAAGCTAGTTGGAAAAGGTGGGTGGCCACCGATATCCACCTGGATCAGTGGGAGAAGGGCGTTTTTCCTTTAGACTATTCACCCATCTGACCGAGGGCTCATGCCCATGCCCTTAAACCCTTTGTTACAAAAAGGATTTGCGCTTAGCCCATAATATTTTTCAAGAAACCCATGTGACTAGGACCTAGAAACCTTGCGCTAGTCCGAAAGGAACTAAATCAATCCTTGAAAGTAGTCGAAGGCCAAAGTCATGAATCGACGAGGGTCGTCGATCTAGGGATCCATTATGGATCTCTCTTAGCCGTTAGATCGGACATAGGAAGGGAGGCGTTAAGCACTTCAACGAATTTCTACTTCGGGAGAATAGGAGTAGTCTAGCGTCTTAACTCCCAAACGCCGAAGTCACAGAGTAAATATGGACCGTTGAAAGGGAAGGGACATGTGTCCATAGATCAACAATCATCTGTGAGTCCGGGTATTCGGCGATATAGGGACGCACATATTTCCCCAGAGATCGAAAAGCTAGAGTAAATCATGTTCGTAGATGTTAGGTATGTGTGGCAGTAGATCCGATGTGGTCTGGAAGGAAAGTTGGGAGATATACGTCGAACTCCCGAATGTCGAACTGTTGAAGTGACGAGGATCGTTAGATGAACGGGTATGTGGCAAGCGATTCTGTAGTCCGGAGACTTCGTACTCTGGAGGAATTTGACCAAGGGCTTTCAAGGTGTGAAAACCGTCGAAGTCACGAATGTCAAAATAGATCTCGACCATTGATAGGAAGAGGACGTGTGGCACCAGATCCGAGATTTCAGAGACTTAGCTCTTCGAGGGATTTTCATTGAGAGGATTCGGTGAGCTCCGAAGTTGAAATCACGAAGTAACAAGGACCATGGATCTAAGGATCCACGTGGATACATCTCAACCGTAGGATGTGGGTTGACGTGGTTCACTGACGTAATCCCGGGTGATGTGGACCCACAACCAAGGTGCCACGTGTCACCCAGATTTGGCCAATTCACATATCCCTTATGGTTGTTAAAGCATGAAACGTGTCACCCCCTATCAAGGACACATGTCACCCTTTGACCCTCATCGCGTGTCAGTTTCTGGTTCATGGTCGCCTAGCTCACATGGTTGGTGACGTTTCCGGGACTCCGAGATCCTAGATAACTTCGAGAATTCAGAAGATGTGGGGCATGATACAATATAGGAATGTACAACCCAAAACGTCGAACGTCGATCGCTGAAGGGCCAAGGCCATGTGGCGAGATATCAAGAGTTCGGGGGTTTTGGGCATAGTTTGGAAAAGGGGATGTTCACCAAGATTGTCGATCGTTGAATGCCGGACATCCAACGATGATTGCCGAAACGTTGATTACCTACCGCCAAACACCGAAAGAAAGGGACATTCTGCGTAAAGTGTCGAACGTCGATCGTTGAATGGCTAGAGCCACGTGGCGAGATTTCAGGACTTCAGGGATTAGGGAAACGATATGTTCATCTTCGAACGTCGAATACTCCAACTGATAATGCCCGGGTAACTTCGGGATGCCATAACTTACAAACCCGAGCTCAGATTTTAATATGGTGGTGACCGATGGAAAGCTCATGACGAGCAGTAACCAACGAAGATCCACGATTTAGGATTTGAGATAGTTAAGATGAGCGAAAAATTGAAGCCCCATTCCAAAGAAAGGATACTTAGAAATTGGATATGTTACATGTTTTATAATTTTTTGTATACCATTTACAGATATCCAATCTTTCATTTTCTTTCTTATTGATTCTTGTGGTGTTTTATAAATTTTTGTACACTATTTACATATGTTGAAAATATTCTTTTAAATTTTAGTTAATCTTACTTTATGGGTCCTCTTAATGCTTATCAATGTGATCTTACATACTAAATGTAAGTCTAACTAGTACGATTACATTATGTATGATTGAAATTTTGTTATGAAGTAATATATTCAATCTCTCTTTCATTATGTGATAATAATTACAAAATTTATGAATTTTGTTTATAAATTTTAGTAGCATACACTCGAATGGAATGTAAGAGAACATGGAAAGAAATTGGGATAGAGTTTTTTCAATTTGTTATAATTCAATAAATTTCTTGAAGACAATGATTATGATTTTTCATATTTGCAAAAGTATGATTAGGTTTTTTTATAATTGCACATGATTATGATTATTGTCTTACATGGATTCTTGTGTATGTTTTAAAAAATAAAAAATGTTGGATTAACAACACAAAAATAAAATTTAAGTTATTGTGTCAAATTAATCAAGTTAATTAAAAAAATTCTATAGGGATAGGGAATTTATTGATCTTGAGAATAATTTAGATCTACAAATCATAAGGAATGTGATATTCAAGCTTCGAGAAAAGCCTCGTTGTCAAAATGATGAATTCGATATCCAAGACTATTCGTATACTATTCGTATATGAAAATTATAAGTTGGGAAAATTGTTTTTTAATGAAAGCAATAGAGAATGCCAACATGTATCCTCGTGTTTTTGAAGAGGGAAATATGCATTGTTTTCCATTTTTGCATAATGGTCGAATGGGAATGGCAACAAGATTTGAATTCCCACTAAAGGTGTGGTGTAGGAAATTTTTGTGAAGGCCAATGCTTAACGCTTTGTGTTCTAATGTCAATGGTTGAATATGTTAATGTTAAATATTGCGATTTATGTATAGTAAATGCATAGAGCATTTTGAGGGGGACTTGTTTTTTCATTCTCCTTGTTATGGGGAATCATGACATAAGTTTTGTGGGTTTGGTCTCAGGGAAGGTCAATGTACTTATCAAATGTGACTACTACATATGCCAACAACTTTGGAGGTTCTAATGCATGTGTGTATGCAATTTTCACGACGATATTGAGTCCTCCATTGACCAATCATGTTTGGATCCACAAGTTGCAAGACAACATAATTATTTGATCATCAAAAAGTAAAATGTGGTCTTCTAGTTGATGGTCATCATGTTGTTGTGGTGTTTCACACGCTATGGCCTTGGCGAAGATGCATGCAATGGGCATATGCAGATATTTGAGCATGTTTTTGTTGTGGTTTGATGCAAGGAAATTTGTTGTGGTTCAATGATTTCACATTCTTCCAAGGAGAGCAAGTTATTAGTCTTATATTGAAGGAGTTTCCATTCCTTTGTAGTCAATGATATGTTTCATCTGTTTGTTAGCATTTGTCAAAGTGGACATTACTAGTCTCTACTCCCTATTGGAATTTTTTTTTTTTTCAGAATAAGTATTGATGTAAAGGTTGTCCATAAAGCACTTTCTAACATCGCACATGCATACAAGGGTTTTTCCATCATTGGGGGTAGTTTTTCGAGGTCCCCCACAAGATTTATTGAGTGATGTTTGAAGGATGAGTTTGCATGTTATGGAAATTCCTCACATAACCGACTCTCAATTTGCACAAGGAGTTTAGGACTTATGAAGCTCATCTCATCAATGCCAATGTATTGAATGTGTTTCATTTCTTCTTGAAAGGTTGCCAATGCTTGTCCATGCAACAACCTCATGTTTGTTATAGGGATTTTGAGGGAGGCATGCATAGTAATTGCACGTATGTTAAAAGTTGCAACACGAGTAAGGGAAAGGCACAATATTGGACCATGATCAATAGAGAATTTTGCAAACATTGCCTCTTTGATGATGCTTTTAATGTAGGATTTACCTATGCATGTTGTTCCTTGGATGATCATTCTCAAAGGTTAGTTGTAATTTTTGAGTTTGAGAGTTGTAGTAATATGTGTAGTGTGGGTTGTTAATTCACTAACAAAGCTATTTTACATGGGTCATGTGCCATTGTTGTTGGAATGACTCTAGAAGTGGATCGATTAAGATCAATTAAAGAGGGTGTTGTATTCAAAGTGGCATATAGGTATTTCAGGCTAGTCCCATGCATGATTGATGTTGAACTCTCACAGTTCTAGCATATCAAGTTCATTATTTTGAATATTTTGATGGGGAAGAATTGTTGATAGTGCCTACTATTCATTCATGTCCATGTTGGGAGGTATGTTCATTTGATCACCCTCTTCTACATATGTTGTTTTCTTAGTGGGGTGAGTAGGTATGTGATCAATATGTCATGGAGGGTAGGTATCCTCTACGCAATGCTGGTTGAAAACAATGGAGTATTTTGTGAGGCCTATATTTGTAGAAAACGAATGGAAGGGTTTATATAGAAGAAGTTCACTCCAATAGAAGTTGAAAAAGGTAGGATAATCTTTGTCAAGTATTGAAGCGAAATGTGGCTAGACATGGATCATAGAGGCACTATTACATATGTTGTTGAAGTATGATGGGGAGTTTCGACGTTACAGAAAAAAATCGACCTTACCGTCAGACATTACTCACTAATTCTCAAAATTCTGTTATATTTTTTTCTTAGTGCCCCAACGTTCGTCGGACTTATGATGCGATCCATTGTTTGTCAGCCTTCCGACTCATATTCGACGATTTGTAATAAAAAAATATTTTATGTGGCCCAGTATACTAGCTAAAACCGACTGTATTTGGGAAAGATCGTTGATGCTGCAATGCTAACATCATCATCGTCTTGTGGCTTACCACTATGGAACCTATGTGACACTACCATGTCAGTGAATTATTCGTCTCATGGGTGTGTCTAGCACCTTGGGCCTTAATTATGCCAACTAGGGGGGATAAAAATGTCTTTTGTGGGCTTATTATGCCCGTGTTGTCTCAAGATGTCAGTTATGCCAATTGGGGGGGCTAAAAATGTTCGTCGCAGGATTATTATGCCTACTTTGTCTCGAGAGGTCAATTAAACATGAGTGGATGAGAGATATAATTGGAAAGTACGTGGATTAATGGATGAACATAATGTAGATTAAAAGTTTGCATGATGTGGGTAGGTTGGAAAATGACCTAGATTAGTTGTGTTGTCATATAGGCTATGAGAGAATTTGAATTCATATGTTTGTTAATGTGTCCAAAGAAGTTCTATGATGGTTGGCCCTGACCGATACTTCCATGTCCCATAGTTACCCCTTTGTATAACGAAGGGACACTAGTCCATGGCATTATAAGTAGCTCGTTGAGTGGTTAAGTTTGTATAATATGAGTTCCCCATGGGTTTTTAAGGATGTTGAATCCATTTATGCATTCAAAAATGCAATTTAAACAACATAAAATTGTGATTTTTTCCAAATTTAGATCACTAGATTCTGGTGAAAAATGTCAATTAAACGTAGAACGTTTAGACTACGCCATCGTGGAGGAAACTTGGGATGGATTTAGGTGGCCTAATTAGAGGTCACAATACAACACCCATATGTGGATGGTGCCACCAGTAAAAAAGAATCATGTTGCCATCAACCTCGACAGTCCAAGAGGCCCCAAGATGGAGAAAGGGGGAGTCTACAACAACAATGAGAGGAACAAAGGAAAACGAGCATATCTTTAGGGGAGGAATCAATGATGCCAACACTTTTGATGGTACCCTCATGGTACACTTTTTGAGCACACATAGTGGCAACAAAGTACATGGAAACATGTATTCTATAGAATGTAAATTTTTTCTCTCCAGATGAAATAAAATTTACACTTTTTTCTTGGGATTTTTTTTTTATAAAATATCGAAATTTTGATGTTGTTGTATATATACATAGGGTCTACCTTGTGTGGTTGTGGGATGGAGTATTATCCTCCCCACCTAGGTTTTATTCATGCTAATGATATGTTGAGCTCATTATGAGTATTGACATAACCAATAGTTGTTATGGTTTGGTGGGATGAGAGTGGATACACTCTAGGTGTCCTTTTTAGTTTTGTAACAGTGCTTCTACCAGATTGTGGTTCTTTCTCTTCTTCACACTCATTGTTTTTGTTTTACCAAAGAAAAAAAACATGTATTTTTATTGCATAGAGAAAAAAATTACATTTGTATATGCATGTGGCATTCCTATGGCTAATAGCCCAAAATTCCCCTATTTTCGAAAATGAGACTACATCATCAAGGAAAAAAGAACCAACATCTAACAGAGCTTATACAACATCTTGTAAAAATTCAAAAAAAGCAGACTTGGACCAAGGTCTTGCATTGTATGGAGCATCAAATGTCTTAAACAAAGAAAAAGTGATGTTGAAGTAGAGTGATAATTAATGTAGTTTGAACTGTGGTGCCTCTATATGCAGAGAAAAAAAGAAAACCATCCATCTTGTATCTCAAATAAGATTTGGAGCCAAGAAGAAGTTAAAATATTCTAAGGTGCCAACCAGGGTTTTTTCATTGATTTTTCAAGATCCTTTATCCATTCCAACACTAGCCTTTGAGAGTCTATTTGTCTCTTGGTTTTGCTCCTTGTAAACATGGGTGAAAGAGAGGTGAGAGAAGAAACTAGCTGACCTTTTGATATCCTGAAAATGCGACCAAAGAGTGTAGTTTTTCAATGAGAACACCCCCGTCATCCAATTAATGGTAAGAAGAGAGTCACCATAGATTTCTTCACACTCATTGTTATCACGTAAACATTTCCCATTTTCCATGTTTTGAATTGTTTTTTTTTAATAGGAACTTGTCTTTTTACATATGGAAAATTCGGCGAAAAGCTAAACTACTCTCATACATGACAACTAAGAATACACAACTTAAGTACTCTCATATATTACAACTAAGAATACAATTTATTGGTATTTTGTTAGAGTCATTATAATAATATGCCTGAAGGGTACATCAACAATATTCAATATAATCAATAGCCACATCTATCAAACCCCATCTAGGAGAGGACCATGCCATCAAGATTAAACATAGGTTGTTGTCATGACAACCTCTCCAAGTTACCACTAGATCACCATCAATATATAAACTTAGGTCATTGTCACAACAACCTCTCCAAGTTTTCACTACACCATAGCTTGATGGACATCCCATACTTCAAAATTATAAAGGATAAGGTATTGTATCAATGTCCACTTAAAACAATTTGCTTTATTGGACATATATTACGTCCCTTCGATATTAAAGTACTCTATGAGCTTAAACACCWTTCYCTCATACACACACAATGACTCTACACTTGTTAGGYTTGAATATAGGTTATTTGCATGGTGACACYTCATCCTAAAAGAATAAATTTRRCACTCAAAACAKTTKTCACACATACATACAAGGAATCTACATCCGTTAGGTTTGAACAATTATTTGCATGAYGACACCTCATTTTAARAGAATAAATTTGACACTCTAATATTTCTCACACATACACACAAGGAATCTACATATGTTAGATTTGAATAAAGGTTATTTGCACATTGACACCTCATCCYAAAAGAATAAATTGAGACTCTAAAAATATTTCACACCATACACCATACACACAAGGACTCTACACCCATTAAATTTAACAAAAAATATTTGTATAATRACATATTATTCTAAAAGAATAAATTCAACACTCTAAATTGATTTCATCTAATCAAACTTATGATAAA
>JZKD02S1254360.1:87871-99404 GCA_000966675.3 Picea glauca
TTKGTCAAATATAKTTAAATTTTAAAAAATTATATAATYGTAAAATAACAATTATTTTTCATTCTTTAATAAAAATTCTCATCTTATAAAGATTATTTTAATTTATTAAAATAAAATAAAAAATCACATAAACAACTATAATGGAATATATGACATTACATAGCACTTTCGACATATACATACATAAGGGGTCCCAAGGATTTAAAACCCACTCTTATCAAATATTCAATAATTAAAAAAAATAACATATTATTAAAACAAAGATAACATGACCTTTTTTTTTCCAAAAAAAATTAACTCGATTTTATATTGCTATAAAAATCATTTACATGGGCAGACTGTATACGGTTGCTCAGCGAGCTCTCACCAAATCTGGATCTGACAAAACAAAACATACAGTTGAGTAATCCGTCCATACATGTGCCTGAGAATCGAAAATAGATGCCGTGACTCTCCAGCCACCAACAGGATCGAGTCCAGATGACTGCGGAAATTCAGCTTGTTTCTTTTGGATGCCCACTTCAATCGAAAATGTTGAAGGAGGTAATAGCGCTCTCGATCCCATTATCACAGTGGTAGATCGAGAGCTTTCCAGTCTCCTCAGAAAGAGCTCTCTTGGATAGAGCATCGGCAGTTCGATTAAAAACACGAGGAACATGAAGGAAGGAGATATTAGAAAAGCACTGCAAAAGATCCCTCGATTTCTGCATCCAGCCAGTCAAAAGAATGGAGTTGAGCCTACCCTTGTTTGAGATCCAGTCTATTATCACTTTGGAGTCACCCTGGACGTGTAGAGCATCGAGGGACCAACTAGCTGCCAATGTGAGGGTAGTCCATAAACCCAAAAGTTCGGCTTTTGTGTTTGTACCCGGGCCGAGGTTTATGAACCAACTAGAGGTCCTGGACTTGTGAGACTTAAAGAAACCTCCCGCGCCACAGTTGGAACCATTGGCCAGCGCAGCTCCATCAAAAAAGGCAATTGAATGCCCGTCGGTCAAGTCGATTGATAAAACCCGGTGTGGGTGATCTCTGACCATGGGCAAATTCCAGTTGAAGGAGGCTCTTATCTTGGAATACACCCTGGGCGGATTAGGCCTGGAGTCCTCAAAAAGAACTCTGTTCCTCTCTAACCAGATTTGCCAACAGAATTGTATCACCAGACAGGGCGGGCTCAAAGAACTGGTAATCCAGCAAGGAAAACTATCCATTATGGTGGAACCACTCCAGGAGGGTAGTAATTTATAGAACACAGAAATACGGCGCCAGACTTCAATGGAGAAGGGACATTGCATTAGAAGATGAAATAGATTCTCAGGAGCAGCTCTACAAAGCAAACAGAGACTCGGCCCCACCCAGCCACGCCTTTGTAACACTTCCCAGGTAAGAAGTTTGTTATTTCCAACCAGCCAGGAGAATAACTTATGTTTGAGAGGCAGCTGTAATCTCCAAATTTTATTAATCCATGGCAAGCATGGCTCGGAGAACCTATGATTCTGGAGGGCAGAATATATATTTTTTGCTGTAATCAGACCCGATCCGTCACCGCCAGCCCATGCCAAGACATCCGGCTCTGTCTTCAGCGAAATCCCGGCACCTTTTAGTGCTAGAATATAACAATTCCATTCTGTAGAGAGAGGCTCGCTCAGATGGAGATCACAAGCTGACAACCAATCATCCGGCAGTAAGGACGCGGCTGACCCTGTTCTTACCTGGGCAAGAGAGTAAAGGTTTAAAGACCAAAGATGAATCTGCATCGCTGTTGAAAGAAAGGATCGATCCCCTAGACCAAGAATAACATCTCTGCCAATTTGAATCTCACGGCCTTCACCCGGCATCCAGCATATCCAGTGTTGTATAACTGCTGATGAGTTCACAAGTCCCTTCCAAAAAGAAGAGGCTCTCGTCAGCTGGGCGGGTTGTTTACGGAGCCAATAAAGTAGCGGTTTTGAATCCATGTACTTGTCCAAGATTATAGAGTGCCAAATACTAACCGTGGAGACAGCTCGCCAGAAGGAGCTTGCCAAAAGAGCAACATTGAATATGGAAAGGTCTTTGAGGCCCCATCCACCATCCCGTTTTGATCTAGAAATAGTCTGCCAATTAACTAGGTGTATTCGATTTTTGACTGCATTCCCTCCCCACAGAAAGTTGAAAATTAATCTACGCAGAGTACAGATAATAGATAAAGGAAGCCGTTCCAACAACATCCAATAGACAGCCTTGCTCTGAAGAACAGAATGAACCAGGATAAGTCTACCACCTAAAGACAGCCATTTGTTACACCAAAAGTTGATTTTTTTCTTAAAAGAGGCTACCAACCAGTTCCAGTCCCCTGCAGCAGAAGCCCCCATCCTCAGATGGATTCCCAGGTAGTTGAAACCTTCTTTTAGATCCCTAAAGGAGAGAGGAATAGTTGCTTTGAGTAGTTGTAATTCAGAATCTGAAATCCCCCAATAATGAACTGTAGACTTAGCTAGGTTAATGGAAAGACCAGAGACCAAGCAGAATCTCTGTATAACTTCTAGAATGCAGCGCCATTCCTCAGGATCTGCAAGGGACATCAGCAGTACATCATCAACGAACATTAAATGGACCATCTTAATCAGTTTGGAGACCTTAATGCCCGTAATTTTATGCTCCGAGAAGCTTCTAGAGAGCAGAATACTGAGTCCTTCCATTATCAAAATGAAGAGATAGGGAGAAAGTGGACATCCCTGGCGGAGTCCTCTCTCGCTCTTGAAGAAAATAGTAGGATCTCCATTGATCAGCACTGCCATGTTTGCACTTGTGACACAAGTTAGTATCCACTCTATAAACTTATCACCAAATCCTACCGCATGAAGAACAAGCCTTAGAAAATCCCAATCAATGCAATCGAACACTTTCTTGAGGTCTAGTTTCATGATAAGAGCCTTAAGATTTTTCTGTTTAATACTGTGTAAGCATTCATGCGCAGCTCCAATGGCATCATGGATTCTCCTCCCCTTCAAGAATCCTAATTGTTCCGCCGAGAGACTTCTTCCAAGAATGGGCTTGATCCTGTTGGAAATAACCTTAGAAATGATCTTGTATATAAGATTGCAGAGCGAGATTGGGCGGAAGTCATCAAAAGAATTAGGATTGCTGACTTTCGGAATCAGGACCAGGAACGTTGAATTTATACCTCCTGCAATCTTGCCATTTATGCGGGTGTCCTCCACCATTTGTAGGAGCTCCTCTCCTACCAGATCAAAAAAGAAGCAGAAAAATTCTGAAGTCCAGCCATCCGGCCCTGGGCTTCGTTCAGAATTAAAATGAGTCAAAATGTCTTTAATCTCAGATAATGTAACTGGCTTAAACATAGCATCAGCTTCATCGCCTGTCACCAATCTAGGGAAGAGACCCGCTGCTGTCCCTTTGTCCTGAAGAAAACATGCTCCTGTAGCTTTGTATTGATGTGAGAAATGTATGACTGCTTCTTTCTTTATGGCTTCCTGTCCGTGAATCTCTGAATCACCATTATTGATAGACCATATTAGCTTTTTCTGTCTGTTGTGAGATGCTACATTGTGGAAGTATCTAGTATTAGAATCCCCGTGCTTTAGCCATGTAGCCCTGCTGCGGAGCCTCCAGGCAAATTCCGCCTCCCTTAATATTGTGTTGCGGTTGTCCTCAAGAAGCTTTAATCTGTCCAACTCCATCACCGACCAGGGATGACTCGTATCTCTATGATTCAAATGAGAAATCTCCTCCTCGAGCGTGAGTAAGCCGCCCTGATCTTTAATCTGTTTCACTAGAAACCACTGCTTAGTCTTGGATTTTAGGGTCTTTAGTTTCCAAATAATACGGGACTGAGGGTTGGGCTCGGAATTGAAAAGAGGATCGGTCCAGGTCTGTTGAACCAGCTCTTGGAATTCTGTCAACGCAAGCCAAGAGTGATTAAATTTAAAAGGAGAGGGCTTGGGAAGCTCGGCCAAGTCCAGCTTTAGAAATACCGGGGCGTGATCAGAGATGAAGGGGTACACAACCCAGGAAGAGACCTGTTCAGTAGAAGCCAAAAGATTAGCGGACACAAAGAAGCGGTCTAGCCTTCTTGCAATGGCATGTTGACCCGACCTACCATTCCTCCAGGTGGGAGAATGTACTGCCGGTCGAATGTCCAAGAGGTGATTTTTGGCAAAGAACTCTTTAAAACGGACACCCGATGGCTCCAATGAATTAACAGCTCCCCAAGATTCATCAGAATCGAAATAGAGATTCAGATCGCCCCCTATAATGAGATTAGGCAAGGTGAGTAGTCCACTTTCCTCAAGCTGCGTCCAAAAAGACCACTTTGCTGTACAGGGGCCATATAGGTTGAGTAGAGCAAATTCCAACTTGGAGGCTAAACAGGAACCCCTTAACAGTAAACCTCCACAAGACAGAGCCGGTGTTAGAGAGTAAAGGCTGGGATCCCATGATGCTAGCAAGCCTCCGGAAGAGCCAATGGAGCTTACCGCCGCTGAAAACCAGGATGGTCGATACTTATAAATGGAATCTCGAGCTTTGTGGTCTGCAGAGAGTGTCTCTTGTAGAAGGATGATATCAGGCTTCGTACGCGTCAGCAATCGTAGAAATGAGGCAGACTTCAGGGGGCCTCCTAACCCTCTAATATTCAAGGAGAGCACAATCATTACTTACCTCTAGCCAAGGCCTTCATTGCTCTAAGGGCCTTGCCATCCAGAGTGGGCAAGTTTGAATCCACCTGTTGTGAACTAAGAATCTCCTTCTTTTTCCTGGAGCTCCGAGTTTGAAGTGGGGAGATCTCCGAAGCTATGCCTCTAGACCAAGCAAAGTTCTTAGGATCAACTGATGATGTGTTTGAAGTACCAGCATCCGAAGGAGCAGTGATAATATCTTTACCACGATAAATAGGTAGAAGTGGAGTGGAGTTCGAGTGTCTAGTCGACGGTGACGAGGACCGAAGTTTGTCCAGTAGTGCAGTCTCCTCCTCAAGCTGCTGACTAAAACCCGGGAGCACTGGTGTGTCTAAAGGAGCAGGTAGCAGAGTAGAAATAGTACTGGGAGGTAAAGGCATAGAGGAAGAAGCAGGATGAGAGCTAACGGCGGAGGTTAAAGAGTTAAGTGGAGTATTAACAGTGGACTGAGTCAAGCCGATTGTTGTGGGAAGTGTCGAAACAAAGGAGTGGGCTGGATCGGTTAGGAGTGGGGAGTTCACTGCTCCATGGGATTTGGAGAGCCAACTGAAAGTATTAATTACTTCTTTTTCTGTGGCCGTAAGAGTATGGAAGAGGGACGGACATAGAAGTCGTAGCTTAGAGATAGGGTTGTTAATCTGCTCCGGGGAGGGAGGACAGTGAGCCGTATTAACATCTAAATAAGCAAGTGAAGGATCGGCTTCAGTGTACTCCGGAGGATTCAGTCGAAGCTCGTCCTCTTCAGCACAATGGCTCGATAGCTTACCAGGGCAGGACTCTCGCAGATGGCCCGTTGCTCGACATACATTACAGCGGAACGGGAGTCCCAAATAGTCAAGAGCTTGTTGATGTGTGCGACCCCGCCAGACAATATCCAGCTTATCCGGCAATCCTGTTGTAATATCAATGGCAACCAGAATCCTACCCATTATCCTCGAAGGATTCTTTTGAGACTGAGTATCCAGAGAGATAAACTGCCCTATAGCATTACCAATGGCTTTCAATGAGTCTTCATTCCATAAATGTAAAGGTAAACCTGGGAGAAGGACCCAGAGGTGCCGGAACTGGAAGTATTCAGTGTCCGGGTTAAAGGCCAAACGCCATCGCTTCAACATAATGCTGCTGCCCCCATAGGTCCAGAAGGAGGAGAGAAGTAGCGAGGCATCATCTGGAGTCTGACAAATAAAACAGAGCCACCCTTTTTTGAGGAAAAGAAGCTCCGGTGAATAACCCAGAAGGGGTGACCAATTTGTCTGAATCCACTCCTCCAGCGGCTGTTTGCTTAAACTCTTATAAGAGATACGACCCACCAGGGCACTTGTCGACATTTTACAAAGATCTTCAAAGCCAACTCCGTCTCCCAGCACCAAGCGCTTTGTGGACTTGGAAGCTTTCCACACCTTCCTCTTGTGAGCGGCTCTAGCTGTTGGCTTGGATGATTTATTGGCATCCAGAAGAGAAGAAGGTCTAGGAGCTAGACTGAAAGGGCCTTGGGAGTCACCAGTTAAGGTTTGGGGGACCGGAGCAGAGGGAGTGTTGCCTGGAACTGTGTGCTCTTGAGAAACAGTAGAAGTTGAAGAAAGGTTATTTGCATAATAGTCCACTTTTTCAAAAAGACCTGCCTGATTCCAAAACATCTCATCCGACAGATTCATCAAGTGGTCCGGATTAAAATCCATTAGTGACTGTAGGGAAAACCGATAGACAATGATACCAGACAGCCGAATCGAGACGTGTGCAGGTGGAATGATGAACTGGAGAGTCAGAGATCTGTAGATCTGAAGGGCACCAGTTGGACAGGAAGCCAGGAGAAGGACCACTTGTCCTCTTTAGAATGTCTATGGTCAATCAGCACAGGAGGGAAGAATACAAGGCGACAAGTCAGTCTATCCAGGAGCATTATCAATGTAGGTGGGCCAGTGTAGAAGAGGCAAGATAAAGTAAATCAAACTCAAAATGTAAAAGCAGACTGGTATAGTTACCGATGGAAGATAGGGACAGATACCTACTAAGGAGTAACCAGCAGAGTAAAGCTGGCAGCTAGTAAGACAATGAAGACAAGCAAGGCCAGCGGAGCACTGTCCAAGAATCTGGACCCTCAATACGAGCAAGAAGACAAGTCGAGGAATAAGACAAGGAAAATGGTCAAGAGCAACAATGATCAAAAGAGTACTGAGGTAAGGGAAGACATACTGTATACCCTGAAAAACTCTATCCGAGCAGAAGGAAGGTCAATGTCCCAAAAAAAATTTTAGTACTGTCCAAGTTAGTGAGTAAAAAACTCCCAGAAATACTAGCTTAGCAGATAGACAGGAAAATAGTCCAGTAGAAACTAAACAGCAATCCAAGTTGGTGAGCATAAAGACAGGACGAAGTCCCACAATCCAATAGTACTGTCCCAGTTAGTGAGAAAATAACGCCCCAAAATCTCTTAACCGAGCAGGAAGACAGGAAAACAGTTCTGAGAATACTATACCGCAAACCAAGATAGTGGGCAAATTTTGGAAAAAAACCAGCAGCATCACCCGATAGATTACTTGTTGTCGGCGATAAAGGTGGAGATTAAACCGGCAGCGCATTGTGTAACAACCCAAGTATTACCTGGATCGAAGAGATACAGAGAAGCTTGAATCGCCATCTCCAAATTCAAAATTTCTCCTCCCGCCCAGTATCAGTTCGTTCAAGAGTACCTCTCCCTATAATTTTTGAAAGTTTAACTTAGAAATGCATTCAATTAAGATAACATGACCTTACTCTTCCGTATAACATATGGAAGGCGTAACCTTCTATACAAACTAAAATTCTTCGTATATTCACCCTTATCCATTCAAAGTCAATTAATGATAGATCTTATCCATATATTTATCCGGATGTAATAAATTTGAGATGGTCAATGACACGTGTTTTTATTTTTATTTATTTAATAGTTAAGAGTGATATATTATTTCTCGTTATGAACAAATTTTTGTAATGGGTAAATCAATAGTGTAAATATAAATATATATATATGAATTTGAGTAGAAAGGATAATACTCGTAATTTGTTTAAATTAAATTAAATTTACATTTTTATTAATATTTTATTATTATTCATAGGTTACAAGTGTTGAGGAGTCTTCATGGTCCTATGGTGAAAAAGAGAGAGTAATATGTCTGGGTGTTACATGAATTGTCAAATAATCTAGTTGAAGCATATTCATTATGGTGTGGGTTCATCATAGTCACAACTTTAGGAATTAGGGAATTAATGGTCTTTCGGGACTCTATGATCATTATCGATGCAGTCATAAATCAATTTAATCCTGGAGGGATCAAACTTCAAGGCATCATTGAGAGAATCAGGTAGATATTGTGTTAGTTTGACAGGGTAAAGCACTTCCACATTCAAAGAGAACTAAATAACAAAGTGAATGTATTGGAAAAATATGCCACCTCGCTAAAACCTAGAGTCCTTGTGGAAAATTTGGATTTTTCCCATGCCACCCCCCCTAACATTATCAATGTATATGGGATGTGTTACAATTCCAATAATCCAACCAAGGTTCATCAATGCCTGTCAAATAAAACGAGTGTTATACGAGGTCACAAAAACAAAGCAAATGGTGGTGAGACCACATAAGCAAGCGAACCCTTGTGTTCATTTACTTCTTGGGGCTCTGCTCGTGGAATTTCAATGCATAATTATGTGGTGGGTTAATCAATTTGGGACTATCAAATTCATGCTCAACAAAGGTAGTCTCGTAGAGTCGGGGCACAATTTAGTGAGGTGTGCAATTCTGTATGTGCACATGATTATGGAAGTGGGGTAGTTTGGTTTGTAGCAGTGTTAATTGGCAGTAGACAGGGGAGGATGGAATCTCGAGGTCACTCCGGTGTTGCACTGTTGGTATTTCGATAATAGTAATTGTTTGGTTCTTATTTCCAAAGAATGTTGGTCTGTTGTTTTGCAATGTGTTAGCTTTGGCTTTTAGATTCAGAGGAATTGGGGAGCTATCCTTTCATCCACCTCATGGCTTAGGAAGCAACGTGTTGGGATCTTTGTTCCCAAAAGTTTGTGATAAATTTGTTTGCAATACCAATTGGACGAGAATGGAAGGTGATGACCTTTGTGAGATCAAGAAGCTATTGTGCAGGCATGAGGAGGTTACACAAGCCAACAACAATGACATTCTAGCTCTTTCGTTCAAGGTAGCAAAATTGGAGCACTCTTGTGAAACTCAAAGTGTCGACTATATGAGCCTTCTCCTCACCCAAAAGTGTCGAATTGATACTTTGGAGGCATGATGTGGCAAGTTGTATGTATTAGTTACATTGTAGTGGATGGTGAACCTCTCCTTCACATCAAATAACCAGGGAACTCAAAGCTCTATTCATGGAGGGGGGAAAGAAGGAGAGACATTTTTTCAAAATCATGTACAAATGCAGGGGAAATAGGTGTGGGTGTGAGTCTCCATGATCCCGAGGGGAAGCAAATCAAGCAATATGTGTGGGGATTAGGGGAAGTATCGAACAATCTTGTTGAAGCTTATTCGCTATGGCATGGGATCACCATGGGAAAAGAGCAAAGAATTAGGGATTTAATGGTTTTCAGGGACTCTATGATCATCATTCGTGCAACCATGAATTTGTCCACTCCAAGAGGAGTCAAACTTGAGGGAATAATTAAGAAAATTAGATGGGTGATAACTCAATTTGATAGGGTAAGGCTCTTTCATGTCAAGCGAGAGCTTAACAATGAGGGGATGGAAAATGGGGAATTTTTAATTCTATTATCCCCTAATGTTTCAATGACCCTTAATATAGCAATGCCTTCGAGTCAATGTAGGGTAAGGCTCTTTCATGTCAAGCGATAGATCAACAATGAGGGGATGGAAAATGGGGATTTTTTAACATCATTATCCCCTAATGTTTCAATGACCCTTAAGATATCAATGCCTTTGAGTCAATGTTTATCCATTAATTTGCAAGTAATGTTATTGAAGGTGAATCAAATTGTGCAAACAATAAACGAGGTCCATTGCTCAAAGTAGGTGGATGATGGCTCATATTTACATTTGAGCCCCCTCCCTCACTCAGTCGACCTATCATCACTTGTGATTTTTAAATGCACAAGTATGAAGTGGAGGCAAGGATGTGGGCTCACACGAGCTGGAAGGCTCTTGAAGTTAACACTGCTTGGGTACATTTGCATGAGTAGGGGTGTAGGTTGCTTGAAGAATATTTCGCACATTCGGAGGGGGATTCAGGCCGAGGATTTTATTGATCGCACCAGAGCGGTCGGGTTGGTTGCGCTAGTGCATACTCTCCTTTCCATACAGTGCGGTCAATTTAATAGGCATGCAACATGTAATATAACATAATTTTTTTGTTCGGTTAATCTCTTTCCCTTAATGGAATTAATTACTAAAATGTGTTATGTAATGGTTCCCTTAATGGAATTAATTACTAAAATGTGTTATGTAATGTGTTATGTAATGGCTAGTTTTGAGGCAAATTATTAATAGTTGTATGCTTCGACAAACAACATGTTGGAACACTTGGAACTCTTACTTAGTGCATCTTTTTTTTTAGAAAAGAAAAAACCTTATATTAGATAATATAACAATTATGTTACAATCACTGTCAAAATGGATGAGAGCAGATCCTTTAGCACTAGAAAATATACATCATGTTCACATTACATATTCCATCAACATTACTGTAAACATTGAGGTTTATACTTTGTAGCATATAATCACCAAAAATACATATCCAATACAAAAAACAAGAAAGATCATATTCTATTCCTTGGCAATTATGCAATATTAATTGATTTCCATTCTTTCAAAATTTTATGTATCTCCTTCAGATCCCATTGCATAGTGAATACCATCTTCATCAAGTAGTAGTGTTGCTTTCGAAAGCTGATCAACTTCCTTATTGTAAGCTCTGTATATATGTTAAGATTTAAGATGAATAAGATCCCACTCAACACTCTAATTCTTGTCATCCAGGGAAAAAGAGATATCACCTGTAAGTCATTTTCATTAGTAAACCAATCTATAATAACCTTTGAGTCATCGACCAATTGTAACTTTGTTACCTTTTTATAACAAGCAAAATAAAGTAAGCACCACAAAGCTAAAAGTTCACCCCTGGTATTAGTCCTACTTCCACAGTTCATCATGAGCCTGAAAGTACCCATCTCTGGGCATTTTTACACTGCTCCAGCCCCACACTTTTCACCCATGTCTTGTGAAGAATTGTCAAAGAATCCCACACCCAGATCCTAGTCTACTAAAGGAGGCATGTCTATCCTTATTTTTTTTTTGTAAGTTAGAGTGTTGTATTGTATTGATTCCTTCTAGAAAATTACAGCCGTCTGTGGGCTATTAGCCACGTGGTCGCAGTGCCCAAAAGGGAAACCACTGTGCCAGATGTCCAAAAACTAGTAATGCCAGATGTCCAAAAAATCGCATGGATCCGGTGCCCAGTTGGGAAACCACCATTTCCATGGTCATGCCATTGAAAGGTAACTAGAATACTAGGCCATGCAAGACCGAGGTGCATAAGTAAGGTGTAAAAAAACTTAGAAAACACAGCAAGACCCTAAAAACCTGGACCAAGATGCAGTCCTGCAAAAACCTGCCTTGTTGGAGCTTTGCCTTTTCCACGTTCCGCCATGGCTTGTTGAATATCTTGCATGAACATCATCAGGGCGTCGACTCTTCTCCAGTGACTGGCTTCCTTCTGTTGTGCGTCGAGCATTGCCACTTTGATCTCTTCCAAATATTTTTTCATCGAATTGATAATTTCCAGGTCTTTTTTCATCAATTTGATATCTTCCAAGAGTTTTGTTATGTTCGTGCATAAAGCACA
>JZKD02S1254360.1:105793-150701 GCA_000966675.3 Picea glauca
CTTTTGTTTCTCCCAAATCCTGTAAAATAATGTTGCACACTTTGACTCTATTAAGTGGCCTATCTTCAAAAATAACAAGATTTCTATGTTTCCACACCTCCCAACATATGTAACTAAGTAATTATTTCTAGTTCTCCCTCTTCTTTATCTAGTTTTCAATACAATCCACAATCCGTTGTCCTTCCCAAGCACTCTCAAGTTTAAATTCCTTTTGTATTATGGACCATATGTTTTTCGTGAAGCTATAGCCCACAAATAGATGTTTCACATTCTCCTCATTTATCCCACATAAGACACATCTGCTAGGCCCTAAAAAACCTCTTTTGATTAAGTTCTCCCAAGTGAGGATTTTCTTTTCAAGTAATAGCCACATAAAGAGTTTGATTTTTAAAGGTAACTGCCATCTCCAAAGGTCACTATACCAAAAAACTGGTTCTGTTACTGCATTTTCCACCAACTGGACTTCATAAGCTTGTTTTGATGTTACTTATCCACCTTTAGTATCCCATGACCATAATAATAAATATTTTTCATTGTTCAACTCAAATCCCGAGCCAACCAGGCCTTTTACATAGTTATTCCATTCTTCTAATTGTTCACCTTCCAATCCAAGATCCTCATCCTTTTTCCATCTAGAAAGCCTTGTGTTCTCCAAGTCCAAATTCCCTGCTCGAGCTAGGAATTCTATTCCTTGTGCCTTCAATACTAGAATAAGATTCCGTGATAATTTAAAATATGTATGAGACCCTACTAAAGGATCAATATCGATTCTGATATCTGGTATTTCCAGGTTTCCATACCAACCAATCAGTAACAATAGACATAGATGAGGTGAGAGCTCTCCAAATGTTAGATATACCAACCCAATTTTTCCTACCTTCCCTGAACCACTCTACCATTGTCTTCTTATAAATGTATTTTTTAAGTATCACCTCATGCCACAGACCAGGAACCATAAGGAACCTCCATAAAAATTTTGCTGCTAAGGCTTTCCCAAAGCTAAAAATATTTTTAATGCCCCACCCACCCATTTTTTAGGTTTAGCAATTTTATTCCAGCTTATCAAATGTATCCCTTCTTTTATCTTTTTCCCAATCCACAAGAAACTAAACATCCTTCTTCTGATAGTATTTAGTATACTTTTTGGTATTTTAGCTAATGAAAGTCAATACACATGAATACTTTCAAGGATAACTTTGACAAAAGTTACCCTTCCCCCTAAACTTAACCATCTATGACTCCAATTTGCAATCCTTTTTCAAAAAATTTCACCAACCAATTCCATAATTAAGAAATGTGTTATTTATGGAGATCTCCAAAAACAATATATATGTAATTTTTGTTGGCCTTAACACTACAAAAATATATATATTAATACAATTTCAGTTTATATATATACTTTTTATTATTATAAATATTTCTTTAATTATTATAAAAAAATTATAAAAGAAATCTCGACTTTAAATATTGTATATAATGACATCAATTTTAACTTTAATTATTTTATTTTATTATCATCTTTTAAATTTTCATTGTTAAGTTGGCATAATTTTTTTTGTACGTATGATAAAGATTTTGATGTGCTATAGGTTTGACATTGATCACACGTAAGAAGTCTAGCACACTAAAGAATTGACATGGTGTGTGAGAAGGTTTGACAAGTGATATATGAAGTTGTTTTGTCGCTTACCATGCATTAAGCTGCGGGCTTGAGTTGGGAACGGACTGAGCTGCGGGTTTGAGAGTCAATTAGTGTTTCGAAATGGCGGGCTTTACGGCTAGGTTTTGCTAGCCACATGCTTGGCCTCCTTGGCAGTGGGCATTTGCGGGCTTAAGACCCTTCCAGGGCGGGTGTGAATGGACATTTCGAGGGTCTCGGCAGCGACGGCGGTGGAGGATTCGAGCAGCGGCGATGCTGGTCTTTGGGTGGAGTGTCAAGATATGGGCGCGGGGAGGATCTTCCTGCAGTGGCGGCGTTTCCTCTTTTCGATTGCTGTTTAGAGGTCGAGGAGACTTGGAGCCGTGTTTTTCCCCTGTGCTTGAGGCTGCCATAATTGGTGAAGCTCCATTCTTCTCTCCAGGCAACCTTCGTGGTGTTCGAGGGCTTGTTTTCGGGTGATTGATAGCATTGGGTTTTACAGTGGCGGTGGCTTCTGGTATTTTTTGTGGGCAGTTTCTTATTTTCCTTTCGGTTTTCCGTCCCTCTTGACCTCTCCCTCATTGGCTTGAAGAGGTTTTGGATGAGAGCTTTGAGGTCCAAACTAGGGGCGTGCAGTGTTTTGGCTTACACTTTGAGGTCCTTTAGGGGTGAGCGGTGTTGGGAAAACACTTCGAGGTCCTTAGAGGGCATGCAACTACTGGTGTTAGCTTCTTTTCTGGTTTCTGTTGGGGTTTTTTGCCATGTTTTTTATATCTCTTTATGCAGCCTGCGTGCTGGGATGTGTGTGTAGTTGTTTTGTTTGAGCATGGTCTCTGGACTAGTTCTGAAATGGATTCTTGTGAGGTCTTGAAGATGTAAAATATTATATTTTCACTAATATAATGAGCTAGTTTTCTACTGGAAAAAAGTGATATATGAAGTTAAGTATAATGTTGTTTCAATGTGAATGTGTATTTTTATCTTAACGGAAGGGTGGGTGGCTGGTGAGAATGAAGGTGTACATTTGTGCAACATAAATGGATACTTTCACTTCAGTGAAAGTGTATATTTGGTCTTCACAACGTGAAAGTGTATATTTGGTCTTCACAACTCTTTATCAAAATAAAGTGGGTGGTGAAAAAAGGAAAAATAAAAATAAAATGTAAATGTATACATATATAACTCATAATGATTGTTATCTTCCCCACGTGGATTCAATTCCCATAATGATATGAATAAAGCTCATAATGAGTATGTTGTAATGGCTTCGAGCCTATATGTATTGGAAAGTTGCCTTTGATTCAAAATTGAATATCACGACAACTATTGTTTCCTAGAAAAAATAAGTTGTGACATACAACAAAACTAAACTCATGCATCCTTCAAATGTATAACTCTAGGACTTCTTCAAATGCATAACTCTAGGACTTCCTAATTACAATCTTTCCCAAAACTTATTTCATATAATAATAATAATAATAATAATAATAGACAAAATGAAGTATATAACATTTAATTTCCCGTATTCATAACTAAGAAAAAAAAGGTAAAGTAGAATTACTAGATAAACTTATTTAACTTCAAATTAAAATAATATATTAAATATTAAAATATATGTATATATCAAATAATGAATAATAATGTATTATTAAATAATTTGTATTGAGTGGGTTTAATGATTAAGAATATGTATTTTTTTCTTTACATGTTCGAATTTTAAGATATAAAATATATATACCTCCATAAATTGAATTAAAAAACCAAAATATTATATAGAAAAAATTCTTATATAATTCAATATACTCAAACTAAGGTGTGTATTCATCTCTCTTATTAAATTAATTGTTCTTAACTAACTACCATAATTGATTATGAAATTAATAATGTTATTAACCAATTATGAAGTTTTTTTTTTTAACAAAATTTTATATGTTCACTTTTTTTATTTCTAAATATAACATAAAATTAAATATTAATGATTAATCAATATGAATCAATTATAATTAATTAATTATTTATAAAAGTTAATAATTCATTTATTATAAATCATAATCCATTATTGTTTATTAAATGTTTAACTATGATTTATCAATATTTATTTAATGATTTTTAAAGTTTATATTTTATAAATCCTTCCAATCTTATCAAAAGATTAAAATAATTTATAAATATAAAATTAAATTAAATATTAACGATTAATCACTATCAATCAATTATACTTAATTAATTAATTATTATTTATAGAAATTAATAATTCATTTAGTATAAATCAGAATTTATTAAATATTTAACTATGATTTATCAATATTTATTTAATGATTTTTAAAGTTTATGTTTTTAAAATTATTTAATGATTTTTAAAGTTTACGTTTTCTAAATCTTTTACATATTACCAAAAAATTAAAAAAATTAAAACAAGTCTAGTAATGTTTGTACTTTTCAATATTATTTGGATTTTTTAAAATATAAAAATATTAATAAAAAATAAAGGTGTTGTCTAATTGTTCTATGTTTTGGTTTTCTTTGTTTCAAAGAAATCACAATTTTTTGCTATTTAAATTGTATTTTTAAATTAGATTCACCTTGAAAAACCTCCGAAATATCCAAATTATACAAAAATAACTACTCAAATATATAGATGTAGCAATTATTTGTTGAATTTAAATATATCAGGAAAACCCCAAAAAATCCAAAACTTAAAACATTTAACTTATAACAAAAATAAATTATAAAACATTAAATTCAAATTTTATAAGAGTCTACCATAATCTACAAAATAAGATTGATGATGGTTTGTCAAAGTCTATTTTTTCAATTTTGGTTTTAATGGTTTTAATTTTTTTTCGTTATGTTTTTAAACTTTAATAATTTTTATATTTTTTTAATACAAATTATGAAGGAAAATAAAAAAACTAGATTATTCTTAAACTCTAAGGCTTTTTTTTTTTAAGCTACGCAAGGTTTAACTTGTTTTCCATGTGTTTTTCATTCAACATTGGGGCTGGCCCTAGCATACGCTTAGCCTAGCTTGGAACCAACTCAAATCTAAAGGGGTTGTGTCCTTAACTGGAGCCATCTCTACGTGTAAGAAAAATAAGAAAATGATGTGTAGTTGTCATATTATGTGTGGCTCCTAAAGTTAGAAAATCCAAAAAAGCTTATCTTTTCATATTTGGTAATCATGCTTTTTAAGGATAGTAATTAATATGCATTTAGTAGCAATAGATTTAATGTTGTTATTAATAGTTTTTAGGGACATAAATTTCCATTAAAAATTGTTGAAACTTTAGATTTAAGTGATTGAGACTATATAATTCGAGTGATAGGAGGGTTTTTCAAGGTGCGAAATTCATTTATGCCAGGGTATAAATTTGACTGGTACTCCTAACTATCAAGTAATTTTTTTATGACGGGTTTTTTTTTTAAGTGTCATTCCCTTGACATTTTATTTGTATTTTTGCGTGTCATTTGAATATTATGTGTCATATGTGTTTTTGTTCATTTTTATTATAAATACAAAAGCATCTCAGTCACAACATAAAACTATTATGAAATTGCATTTAACATAACATCGTCATCAAACTGTTTCACATGGAATACAACACCATAAAAAGCGTAAACAAAAAAAACTTAACAAATTACCTTGATATAGCAGCGTGCACACAATTTCAATTTTGAAAATAAGAGGTTCTAACTTCTTTCTATGCCACAATTCCACATATATTCAATCACTATACAAAAACAATGGATCAATGGATCAAACACTAAGTAGTATGCAACCACCCACGGAAAAGAAAAAAAGTATTTAAGAATGGTTGTTGTAAAAATAATAATAAAAGTTATGGATTGCAAAATTATTATTATTATTATTATTAATATAATGAAATAATAAATATTACTCAATTATTTTGGATTTGCTTTTTAAATAGCAACTACTAATGTTTTCTAAAATGGAATAAAATAGAGCTTGTGAGAGGACAATCACACCCATGTTTATTGTTATTATCAAGATTCAAGAAGACATTAAAAACACAGGTGGGAGAGTATTTAAATGTGGGAAGGTATATAATGAGAAAATAAGTGTGCAAGAATGTGTTTTCTAGATTTAACCAAACAAAGACAATTTCCATTAATAAGTCGCCTTACCTCTCTAGATAGTTGCAATTTCCATTAATGAGCCTTACCTCTATGGATAGTTGCATGCAAATTCTGAATCCTTGTTATAATATTTGTAACTTGTGCAATGTGTTATGCATGCAACTTGCAAGTTGCAATCTCCATCTCCTATAGAATTTGTAACATGTACTATGCATGACCTTTGCTATAGAATTTATAACTTTTGTTATGTATACTTTACACAAAAATCAACATTTAAATTTAGAAAGTTTATATATATATATATATATATATATATATATAAATATATATATATATGAAAATAGAAAATAGAAAATGATGATTTCATCCAATAGAAAATGGTGATTTCATCAAGATGTGTTTAGTAAGATCAGTAAAAAAAGTTGAAAAAATCAAATGTTTAAACAACACTATTTAATGTTGTTATTGTTAGGATGTAAATAGTTAGATTTAAATATCGTTACTAAATATTAATGCATTTAATGTTATTGTTGGTGAAATGTTACTTTAAATTTAGTGATCTAAATGTGACTGCACATTAAATGCATTGTTGCTAGGTGCAAAGTATTTGTTATTAATGATGCCTCTAATTTTGGGTTTTTGAATTTTGAATATAACATATTATGTACCCATTGATGTAGTTGGCATTGAGGAGTTTTAGTTTTAAGTGGTAGTACTTTAGGTAGAATATAGAGTTAACATTTTAACACGTTGCCCTATGTAGAATATATTGTGTAGATTTTGTGTTTTGGTTAGTTGGTGTTGGATTTTAGTACTTCTATTCATAACTTCAATAAAAGAAAAATGTAAAAAACTAAAGGTAATGCTTTATAGATATACCCTCACATGGAATGGAGCAACAAACTTAAGGAGGACAGATCATTGGTATTCAAACAAATGCACCAAACCCAACTCTTTATAAAGGGAAGGAATTGATATTGGTATTCAAACAAATGCACCAAACCCAACCCTTTATAAAGGGAAGGAATTGATATTGTTAAAAGCACTACATATTCCATCAACAACAACATATGGGTCAAATTTGAAAGCATTTTTAAATATGATTATTATATTGGGGTTTGTGCTTTTGATAAGATAAATAGTTTAATTCATGACACTTTTGCACACGTGGATGATGCTATACTAATTCATGACACTTTTGCACATGTGGATGATGATGATACTGGGATTTGTGATAACCTTCTTATCGAGCAAATAAACCCCTATACGAAGGGTTGAAGACAAACCTTCTTTCTATCATTTTGTTTGTTAGTAAACTTAAAAATAATGAATAGGGTTTCATATACACTTTTCACGCATATCCTAAAATATGAAATGCTTTATAAACATTTAAGTTCAAGATCATCTTCATTCCATGTAATCAGGATGCAACTATCACTGTTCATAATAATTGATATATTATGGAGAAAAAAACATAGTTTTGAAACAATACCTTAAATACAAAATTGGTAAATATGGCACTAATCAAGTGACAAAGAATGTGCTCCAGAAGGTTCTTTGTTATAATCCCACCATTCCACATTTTAAGCAATTGTTGCACAAGGGCATAGCACACTTTATGAAATATGATTCTCAAATGAAGAATCGATATGGTGTTATGTGGAGGGCTATAGAATAACTCAGGTTAAAAAAATCTGAAATTGTATACAAAGATTATTAAACACAACCAATGCTATTGAGAGGGAAGGGTTTCCCTACTATTTAATGAGATGGATGCAGGCAAGGTAGATGGAAATATCTATTCAATTTTTGTAATACATCACAATTTGCATAACAAAAGGAAAAGAAAAACTTGATTCACATATGTGTAGCCTAAACATATTAGGATTTGAACTTTTTTTTCGATCATTTTTATCCAAAATCTAACTAAAAAATTGGAAAAATTAATGAAATCACAAAAATCGATTATTGAGACTATGCATATGTGAAAAAGTCTAAACATTTTACAAGTTAAACTTTTTCCCACCATCATTATTATTAGAATCCAATTATAAAAGAATTACTAAAATTACAATTTTTCATATTAAATTGTATTTTTCAATGCCCTCAAAAACCTCTATGATACCCAAATATCAATGGTTGAAATTCCATGTTTGTTTGGGGATTGGAACTTGCTATCGAACATTCTAAAAAACAACAAGTGTTGCATGGCAGCGTAGTAGCAAGCGGAATAAATGCGACCGAGTATAAACACGTGGGTAGCAAGTTGAAATACATGTGGTTTCCATGCAGAACAAAAGGTTCTTGGACACAAAAAAAATTAGCCTTCCCGAATTAGTTTTCTTTACATACGTTTTACATACGTTCGTGGAGAGAAACACAAAAAAAAAGTAGCATGGACAACATAAATTATACATACGAAATATGTAATTTTATAAAGTAGATATTTAGTTTTATACATACAAAATATGTACTTTTATAAAGTATGGGGATGAGATTTTATAGAGCATGCACGGAGCCCTCATTCCATACTTAGTCAGTTTTTGGATCGCGGGTTTTCGGGCTGGCGAGCTCAAAATTGGGCATCTGTTGTTCCATGCCCTACAAATAGCACCGAGAGTTCCGCGATATACAAATTGACAAGCGGACTTGCGGACTATAGAAATTTATCACAAATTAATAATGTCTATTACATATCTCTGGAAATGACACCATTTAAAAGCATACAATAGAATAATAATAACGTCTGTTACATAGGTTCGTGGAGAAAAACACAAAAAAATAATATTCTCGAATTAGTTTGCTTTAAGACAAAGGATTTTCTTGGACACAAAAAATTTAGCATTCCCGAATTAGTTTTCTTTAAAACAAAGGCTTTTCTTGGACACAAAAAATTTAACATTCCCGAATTAGTTTTCTTTACATACATTTTACATATGTTTGTGGAGAGAAACACAAAAAAATAGTAGTAACGTCTGTTACACAGGTTTGTGGAAAAAAACACAAAGAAATTAGCATTCCCGAATTAGTTATCTTTAAAACAAGGGCTCTTGGACACAAAATAAATTGAAATTTATCTAATTTTATAAAGTAGATATTTAGTTTTATACATAGGAAATATGTACTTTTATAAAGTATGGAGATTATATTTTATAGAGCATGCACGAAACCTTCATTCCATACTTAGCCATTTTTTGGATCACGGGTTCTCGGGCTGGCGGGCTCAAAATTGGGCCTCTGTTGTTCTGTGCCCTACAAATAACACCGAGAGTTCCGCAATATACAAATTGACAAGAAGACTTGCGGACTATAGAAATTTATCAAAAATTAATAATGTTTATTACATATCTCTGGAAATTACATCAACATTGAAAAACAAACAATATAATAGTAATAACGTTTGTTACATAGGTTCGTGGACAAAAACACAAAAAAAATAGAATTCTCGAATTAGCTTGCTTTAAAAAAAAGGCTCCTGGAGACCCAAAAAGTTAACATACAATAGAATAGTAACAACGTCGTGCAAGACAAAAAATTTAGCATACAATAGGACACAAAAAATGTAGCAGTCCCAAATTAGTTTTCTTTGGAACAAACAACAAAGGTTCCTGGACACCCAAAATTTAGTATACAATAAAGGCATTCCTGAATCAGTTTTCTTTGAAATTTATCAAAAAATAATAATGTGTGTTACATCTTTCTGGAAATTTAAATGTGTTTGTCATATAGACTGGGATTGGGACTCCCATGGACCATAAAAATAAATAAGTACAAGAATTAGGAATGTCGAAAGAAGAAGTGCACGACGGTAGAGAGGGAGACCCAAAAAGAAGAAATTGGAAGTTATGAGTCTTTGGTTATAGTTTTATTTTTAAAGAGGTCATAACTGGATTGATAAAGAAAACAGGATGACAGTATAGACTTAAACTGGATTGATAAAGAAAACAAGATGCCAGTATAGACTTACTATGAAGCCGATGCGTTTTTGTTGCTGTCGTCGATGGTTAGTGGAGTCTGCCCTTCTTGGACGAGGTTGTCCATTCTCTGTTGGAACCATTCTTCGATGTATGTTTTCATGGGGGCCATGTTGATTTCATCCCGGATTTCTATGTCATAAAGGTCGTTTTCTAATTTCCTTAGATCCATTGAAATACTATGCAGTCTCTATTCAATTTCTTCATTGTGTGTCGCATAGTCCAATACCCAACGCTCGTGCTCATCTAGATGATGTTCAACTATGCCGTAAAAATTTTCAAAATACAACCTCTTTAAAATACCAACTTGTTCATGGAAGGCTTCTTTCTTCATTGACAAGGATTTGATAATTAATTTTGGGTCTTGAACCTCATTGGTACTTCCAGCTAAGTCTATTTGGATCAGGCTTGTGAATAAATCTTCCTTTTCTGACATAGCTTGTTTACATGATTTGACAATGAGCTCCAGGTTGTTAAATTTATTTTGCCATCATACTTTTACTTTTTTGGTTCGCTTTGGGGAGGGGAGTTTCTCTTGTATTCTTTTCAGTTCCGATGTGTTGACGACATAGTTGGAAAAATGGGTCAACACCTCTTCAAAGAAATGCTGATCATTTTTTAAATTCACCTCCAAATGTTCCAGGAAATCATTTGCCTTCTTTCCGAAGGAAACTAAATTTTGCGATGTTTCCCAAGCTTCAGTAACTAGCTGCATTCTTTTGTTGATGTTATTCTCTATAAGGGCTCTAGAGCATGCAAGGAGGGTAGAGGATACTTTCATCTTGGATGCAGTTGTAGCAGGCACGATTTTTGCTAAAGGACTGGCAAATTTCGGGGTTGCAATGAAAACCTGCTCAAATTCGTTGAGGCGGTCTTTCAGTCTGTCATTTTCCATCTCAATTCCTCCAATGGAACCCTTTAGAATTTCATCGGTTACTGGGTGAAATGAGGAGATTTGGGATAACCACATTTTCCTAAAGTTAATCTATGTGCAAGATTTGTCTTTCCTATTTGTTACATCTCTCTTTTCAATGACCATACTTTTAGATTGGTCGTCAAAAACAATGCTCTGTTATACGAAGGATTCATCTTCGTAAAAAATTTCGGTCTCAACTATTTCCACTGCAGACGACCCAATTTTCTGCATGTGCTCAGTTTCAATTTCAAGTTGGAGTTGTTCACTTTCAATTTTGGGTTCCTCCGCCTGCCCTGCATTGTTTTTTCTCTTCTTCGTCAGTGGAATTTTGTGAGAACTATCAATTTTTATGTGAGGAGGGTTCTTATCTCCTCCTCCGTTCGAAGATTTCTGGGTTGCTTTCTTACTGGGGTGGGTCGTCGAAGCGATGATCCATGATGTCATGCTCTTGGGAGTGATGGCGGGGGACTAGGTACTCTTCTCACCAGATACTTTTCCTGTTGTCTGTACAAGCCAGTCGTGCTTTGCAATGTCTCTACGTCGCAATCAACACAAGCAAGATTGTTGTCGTCATTGTCCCTGTCTTCGGTCAGGTGTCTATGAATAAAAGAGTTGTTGAAGCCAACTTCCAGTAAATGTTCTCGAAAAATCCCATAAGGGTCGAACCCTTTTAGCCTTTCAGCACACGTTAGGTTCAATTTCTTGAAATGGCCAACAAACGCTTCAATCTTGTTGATGTTTCTGCACATGAAGTCTCCGACTTTCCAGGGAAAAGGAATGAACTATTTTTTTTTCTTGTCATGGAAAAAATGCAACCAGTGGTTGTATTACCTTGTTATTTCTGCAACAAACATCTTGTTCGTGATGTGGCATGGAAGGAAAGATGGATTTTCCTTAGAGCCAAAGACCATGAGGACACTGTGATTTTCCTTTTGTTCAAGTGTGCCCTTCCTGTTTAAAAATTTGGTTGCCTGACCAGACATCCGTGGAGCATCCTTGCCTAACAATAAATATTTGAAAACTGAGACAAAGCCATTAAAAACTTCATAAAAACAATGGAGGCCTTGTGCCTCCATGGGCCCTCATACCAGAATGTTACCAGGTCGAACCCACAGTTTATTTTATTGGAAAGAGAAAGTTTTGGAAACTGACAACAATGCACTATTGCGAAAATCAAGTAGGATGACATATAAAATTTATTCGATTCTTTGAATCATGACAATTGGGAATAGATCTCAATAGAAATTAGCTTCCCCCAATTGAAAATGTATTGTTCCTTGACTGTGAAATACAAAATATAAATAACTATATGGGAAATGCATGCCGTGGATACCTGTCCCGTTATTCTTGTAAACAACCAAGCAATTTCTCGGAATGGATTTCTAAAGGAAATTACCTGCAACCTTGTGATATCTTCAGGACCTATTATCGGGTCTTCGAGGAAGTCGGCTAAGATTTCCAACCCATTATCATGTTTTTCCAGAAACTGCTTGCAGTCTTGTCCTCGGAACATCAATGTTGGCTCGGGCAATTTTAACATCTCGCAGAAGACCTGAGGTGACAAAGAAACAGGAGAATGGTCGCGCAGTGGAATAATTCTTTGGCTTGGAATATATTTTTCGGCGCACCAAGAGACCACCTCCTTACAGTCAAAAACCTCAGGGACGCAACCTGCACGAGCCATTCCAGAGGTCCAAATCACTTCGTTCTGGGTGGAATGGGATGAATAGTAAAAGTATGCCCTGGACCACTGGAAGTTTTGGTCCTGATGTCCGAAGATATTTACTGTATCTCCACAAAAAATTTGTCGACCTACTGCCATAAGTCTACAGGAACGTTTGTTTTCTCCAGGCGATGAATGAAATGAAAAGTTGGAAGGCATAATATAACCCTGTGCAAATATTGGTCCAATGCGTGTGAATGGGAGATGTCCTCGAGACTTTCGTTCATTAATGACAATTTGGACGGCTGTTGAATGATGTGTTGTTAACATTAAACACTAGTAATTGCATACATAGAAATGTGAACATGGCGGATACAACAATGAGCGATTAAGCATTGTAGATTTCTTGAGCGGGCCAACACGACGACGCGTGTTCGAGATGAACAATTGGAAGGGACAAAATAACTCTTTGCACATCTTGGTTTAATTCATAATAATGGGAGATCTCCTCGAGCGTTTCGCTCATTAATGACAATGTTGACAGTTCTTGCATGATCAACTGTTAGCATGAAAGGTTTCTAATTTCATAGTAAGAAAGTACGGAGGTCATGGGTATGGGAAAAAATAGCTTCAAAATAGGGTTACAAGGTACAATCGTTGGAGGTGAGGGCGCGAGGGTCAAATTGTATGTCTCGAAAAATTTTGAGTGCAGTACGTGTAACAACGAAGAGGGTATGGTAGGACATTCCAAAGGGCAATTTGTATATCACTAGTAAGAGCATAAATAATGTATATCAGGAAGAACAAGAAGTTAGTGGGGATGGATGGCAGCGAGAGATACTTTGAAACATTTATGAGTTGTGGTAGAGTGAAGCTTGCGAGTTCGAGGAGTCCGCGGTGGAATTGTAGATCACGGTAGTTTTGAGTGCACGATGTATAACACGAAACAAGAAGCAACAGAGTTCGAAAGTGCCAACCCGACAACTACGACCATAAAATTAGCTAAGTATGGAAAGGAACAACGGTGGGTTAGATTCGTCATCTGAGCGGAACAAGAAGATACGGAGTTCGAAAGCGCCAAGCTGACAACTGTGGCCATAAAATTGGCTAAGTATGGAAAGAAACAACGGTCGGTCGGATTCGTCATGTGAGAATATAGATGGAGATGAAGATATGTCAGCCCGCCAATGCTGGAACCCGCGATCATAGAAAAGCGACTAGGTATATAACCACAAAGTGATAATACACGGGAAGAAGAAAAGGGGAAAAGGACTAAGGAGTCCTTGGTAGAATTCTAAATCACAGAAATTTTGAGTGCAATATGTATATCATGGAACAAGAAGAAGCAGAGTTCGAATGCATCAACTCAAAACAGTGACTAAGAATTGCAGATTTCATGAACCCATCAACAGGAGGATCCAAAATAGGCTGACAAGGTATCCCCAGAAGATGTGAGGCCCCAACGGTGAAATTGTATCGTTTGAAACATTTGAATGCATAATCTGTAACACAGATGAGGGGACGATGTCAAAACTTGATAGTCAATTTGTATATTGCGGACGACCAGATGCAAACTGTTTCGTATCAGTGTGTGCAATTGTCACTAGTAAGACTCACTAGTAAGAGCATAACCAATATATATTAGGAAGGACAAGAAGTTAGTGGGGACGAAAGGCAACAACATATACTTTGAAACATTTATGAACTGTGGTAGAGTGAAGCTTGCGAGTTCCAGGATTCCGCAATGGAATTGTAGATCACGGAAGTTTTGAGTGCAAGATGTACATCACGGAACAAGAAGAAGTAGAGTTCGAAACTGCGAACCCGACAACCGCAACCATAAAATTGGCTAAGTATGGAAAGCAACAAAGGTCAGTCGGATTTGTCGTGTGATTATATAAATGGATATAAAGATATGTCAACCCGCCAATGCTGGAACCCGTGATCATAGAAAGACGACTAAGTATATAACCACAAAGCGATAATACATGGGAAGAAGAAAAGGGGAAAAGGACCAAGGAGTCTGCAGTGAAATTGTAAATCACGGAAATTTTGAGTGCAATATGTATATCATGGAACAAGAAGCAATAGAGTTCGAATGCACCAACCCAAAACAGTGACGAAGAATTGGAGATTTCGTGAACATGTGAACAGGAGGATCCAAAATAGGCTCACAGGGTCTCCCCAAAAGACGTGAGGCCCCAACGGTCAAATTGTATCTTTTAGAACATTTGAATGCATATTCTGTAACACGGAAGAGGGGATGATGTCAGAACCCAGTAGTCAATTTCTATATTGCGGAGGGCTGGATGCGAACTGTTTCGTATCAGTGTGTGCAATTGTCACTAGTAAGATCATAAGCAATATATATTAGGAAGGACAAGAATTTAATGGGGATGGAAGACAACGAAAGATACTTTGAAACATTTGTGAACCGTGGTAGAGTGAAGCTTGCGAGTCCAAGGAGTCCACGGTGGAATTGTAGATCACAGAAGTTTTGAGTGCAATATGTACATCACAGAACAAGAAGAAATAGAGTTGGAAACCACCAACCTGAAAACCGCGGTCCGCGGCCATAAAATTGGCTAAGTATGGAAAGAAACAATGGTCAGTTGAATTCATTGTGTGATTATATAGATGGAGATAACGATATGTTAGCCCGCCAACGCTAGAACCCACGACCATAGAAAGGCCACTAGGTATATAACCAGAAAGCCATAATACACGGGAAAAAGAAAAAGGGAAAAGGACTAAGGAGTCCGCGGTGGAATCGTAGATCACAAAAATTTTGAGTACAAGATGTGAACCCAGTCGTCAATTTGTATATTGCGGAGGGCCGAATGCCAACTGTTTCATACCATTGTATTCAATTGTCACTAGTAAGAGCACAACCAATCTATATTAGGAACCAGAGGAAGTTATTGGGGATACTTTGAAACATTTGTGAACCATGGTAGAACGAAGATTGGTACCAACCCAAAACAGTATCCAAGAGTTGGAAATTTCGTGAACCCGACAACAGGAGGATCCAAAATAGCCTGACAAGGTATCTGTAGAAGATGCGAGGCCCCGACGTTCAAATTGCATCGCTCCAAACATTTGAATGCATAATCTGTAACATGGAAGAGCAGACGATGTCGGAATCTGGTAGTTTATTTGTATATTGCGGAGGGTGTGATGCCAACTGTTTTGCACCTCTGTGTCCAGTTGTCACTACTAAGAGCTAATTTAGTATTGAAAATAATGTTTTTAGATACTTTTAGATAGTTGATAGGGATTACCATCCGTAAACAATGGCAATATTCACCCCGCTAACCTTGGAATACGTGTGTCAATTTGTATATCATGGAACTGCGAGCGTTCTTTGGAGGACACAGAACAATAGAAGTGCAATTTTGAGTCATCCAACCCGCAGGTCTGCTTGTCAATTTATATATCGCAGAATTCTAGGTGCTATTTGTAGGGCATGAAACAATGGAGGCCCAATTTTGAGCCCTCTCGCCCGAGAACCCGTGATCCAAAAAGTGGCTAGGTATGGAATGTGCAATCCGTACATGCTCTATAAAATATCATGTCCATACTTTATAGTCCCATAATACACGGGAAGAAAAAAAGGGAAAAAGGATGAAGGAGTTCGCAGTGGAATTGTAGATCACATAAATTTTTAGTGGAAGATGTATATCACAAAACAACAAGCAACAGAGTTTGAAAGTGCCAACCCGGCAACCGCGGGCATAAAATTCACTAAGTATGAAAAGGAACAGTGGGCGGTCCAATTCACCATGCGAGGATATAGATGGAGATGAAGATATGTCAACACGCCAACGTTGGAACCCGTGATCATTGAAAGGCAACTATGTATATAAATAGAAAGCGATAATACATGGGAACATGACAAGGGAAAAATGACTAAGTATCTCATAGAAGAACATCTAGTGTTTTCTTAGTAATGCAAATCCTTTCGAACCCCTGCCGAGTTCTCACCTGTTAAGGAATAAATTGCAGAGCACAGAAGTATTTTTCGTACCACTGTGTCCAATTGTCACTAGTAAGAGCATAGTTAATGTATATCAGGAAGGACGCGAAGTTGTTGGGGATGGAAGGCAGTGAAAGATACTTTGAACGAAGTTAATGTATACGAGGAACCCACGATGGAATTGTAGATCGTGGATGTTTTGAGTGCAATATTTATATAACAAAATGATAAACAATCGATTTCGTAAGCGCCGACATCGCAACGACGACCATAAAATTGGCTAAGTATGGAAAGGAACAACGGTCGGATGGATCCGTCATGTGAAGATATAGATGGAGATGAAGACATGTTAGCTTGCCAACTCTAGAATTAGATACCATAGAAATGTGACTAAGTATATATCCAAAAATTGATAATGGGTGGGAAGAAGAAAAGGCCAGTTCATATGTGCCAACCTGGAAACCGCGGACATAAAATTGACTAGGTATGGAAAGGAATAGTGGTCGGTCGGATTCGTCATGTGAAGATACAGATGGAGATGAAGATATGTCAACCCGCGAACCCTGCAACCGCCCATCATAGAAAGACAACTAAGTATAAAACTAGAAATCCATAATGGACGGGAAAAGGAAAAGGGGAAAATGGATAAGTATCTAACAGTCGAAAAACCTTTTTTTTTTCCCGTTTATTAATGGCAATGTTTTAGAACCCCTACTAGGTTCTCACTAGTAAAATCATAAACTGCATATCACTGAAGTTCTTTGACTGCAAGATGTATATGAAGGAACAAGAGACATAGGTGTTGGGTACCGCGAACCCGAGGCCTGGTGGCTAGATAACTAGCTAAGTATTGGCCAAGAGAAAGGTTTGATATCTATTTCAATAGTATTCATGCTAATATGTATTAATGGAGAAAGTTTTAATATTTATCTGAATAGTATTCATACTAATATATATTAATGGATTGTTTCTGTTTCAAATGCAAATGATCTCCCAATTTGCAGGATGCTCTTCGGTTCGCAAATTTCTTTGAAACCACGAAATTTTTTACTGCAAGATGTATATAATGCAACAAGAAACATGAATTTGCATTGTGGTTTCAACAAGATAAACTCCTTATCATCTATTCATCTTGTATTCCTTACAATGACATGATCAAACACCGACTCTCCATAAAAATTAATATCTAAATTAAATTAAATGTAATCAAAATTTGGTGTGATTTAAGTAATTAAGACAGCTTCAACCGTTCCTTTATTAATGACAAGATTTTCAAACGCCTGGTGAGTTATCAGTAGTTAAATCATAAATTGCATATCACAGAAGCTCTTTGGCTACAAGATGTATATGACGGAACAGGGAACATAGTTGTTCAATACTGCAAACCCAAACATAATTGCCTAAGCTTTGTTGAAGAGGAAGTTTTTGTATTTATTCCAATAGTATTGATATTAGTATATATGCATGGATATTATCAAATAGAAGAAGCAACAATATATGCAGGATACTGAATAGGAACATTGCGTCAACACTTGAGCTGCCTTCTTGTAACTCATTAATTCATTCTATTTACGGGACCCGAAGAATGGAAGCAGGACGAGTCATCCAAAATAAAATTAAAAAAGATACCAAAGATTGGAAAATACTATTAAAAAATAAACTGGAATTATTATATATTCAAATAAGATGGGTTACAAAATACTGCTAAGACTATTTTTCACAACGATTGCAATTGCGCCTGCCGTCGACCAATAAAAAATATGTACATTGATGAAGCTTGTTGACAATTTTCTTGACGTGAAAACCCTTTATTTGTAAAAACGAGTTGAATATCAATTTCGGGTCTTGTACTTAATTAGTGTTGCCAACTACATCTATCTCAATTTTTTGAATAGCTTGTTTCTTCCAGATATGGCCTGCTTGCAATGACTGGTTATTCAACATTCCATTCTTTGTCAAGTATTAATTTCCCTCTGCCATCCAAAAATTGGGGTTTAAGGTGCTTTCCTTGCAATGTTCATGACCCTTGACATCCGAGACAACTTAGAAATGTGATTCAGGCCGATTTCAAAGTGGAGGGATTCATTTTATGTCACAATAGCTATGGGACGGGAAAAAAATTCAAGTATGTTGTGATTGCTATTGTCCATGTATTCGATCATCTGTTTAGTTGAAAAGGCTGCCTGAAGATTTGTATGTTGAACTTCTTTTCTTTATTACAATAAATTGGAAGAAAAGTCCAACCCAACTGCAAAATGTTAATTTGTTGAGGTACATCACTTCTTCGGGAAACACAGGTCTAGCAAGTGTATCAAATGCTACAGAACGCATCAACACAGGTTTGGAAAGTGTATCAAATGTTGCAGATCACATCAAAATATATCTTTCCTCATAGCGGTGGAAGATATGGCGGCCCACAGAAAGGTGTGGAATGTTCGGAGGTGACGCCAAATATGTGGAGTTTGTAACTACATCCAGAGGAAACTGAACAAACTTTGACAAAGAACATGGCTTTCTATCAAGTCGGTTACCACACCCACAAGTAGATCAACAAACTTTGAAATAGAAACGTTTGTAGTTATAATATGTTGTTTTATCCACCCATACAATTTATGTTACTCGCCTCTAGTTACATTGGCAAATGGAGTAATATTTCGCGTCATTTACGAACATCACAGGCCATTTTTCAAGCCATGGTAAGTGCATCGACCCTGAGGAAGACAATTTCTTGTGGGATCTGCAGAATTCAATACACTTGCCAAATCTGTGTTGTTGGAAGAAACTATATACTTCAACGAAGAACTATTTTGCACGTGACCTGAAAATCCATTACAACTCCTAGCAATAAAACAAAGAATTTCAACAAACAAATCTCCAAGCAGCCTTTTCAACCAACCAAAGCATCGAACACAGGGAGAATATCAACCAGAAGATACTTGTTCTTTTTTTTCCTCATCTCTGAGTTTCTATTGGATGACAGAGTTTTTTTTTTACTCAAAGCTTACATCACATAAAACCAATTTCTCTTCTTTCATCTAGACCTCAACATCTCTAATGTTCCATGACCAGGAACATTAGAACAAAGGCACCCTAAATCACAACTCTTTGATGATAGAGACAAATGGAAATAAGTATTTAAAAGCAACGTTGGATGATCTTCCGTAGATTTTGTGTTAATTCGTTTTAATGACATATGTTCTCAATATTTTCTCTTATTAATGCCAATCTTTTTGAATATGTATGTTGAATAGTGACTAATAGCACGTATTAACATTCCCATATCCGAGCATATTCTCAAATCTGACATCTAAGATATGCACAATATTAAAGAGGAACATGACGTCGAGGCCTCTGTGGGTGACATGTTCGTGGACTATGTTGAAGCCTTTAAGAAAACTAAAAGAGCCCACTTTTTTTTTTTTCAAATTCAAAATGCAGGCAAAAGAAATTACCAGATCCCATAATATTCGCTTGTCTATTCATTTTAATGGGAGATTTCCTCGAGCTTTCCGCTTATTAAAGCCAATATTTTCGAACCTGTCTGGTCGGTTGTGACTTTTGAAAGCATAATTAATGTCTATTGGAAACAACAGAAGGTAGTGGGGATGATTTTAAATTTTCTGAACCCGGAAAGGCGTCAAACCACCAAATTTTGAAAACTGGACTAAGTATGGAAAGCTAGGTAGAATAGACAAACTCATTGCAGGCAGAGCCATGGTTGAGAGTTCAAGGAGTGTCAAGTCGAATTCTAGAGAATAGAAGTTCTGGGTGCAAGATGTATACACCGAACATGACATGTCATAGTTCGATAGAACCTATCCGCGAAGCCGTGTCCGAAAAACTGGCTAAGTATGCAACCGAATGACAGTCGGTCGGAATGACCATAGAAAGGCAAGAAACTATAGAGCCAGAAACATAGTTTACAAGAGGAAAATAAAAGGGAGAAAACAACTATATCGCTCACACAGCAAAACCTACTCTCATAACTATGAAACCATAGCAACACATAATCCATGGAAAAAGCATCGCCAACTATCAAATATAGTTTGAGGCCGACAACTATGAAATGTAGTTTTAGGCCAACAAACTCTGGTTCAATGCGTAAGAGATGCAATTTACATCAACTGCAATTTTTTTGTATGTTATTTTATCTTAATAGTATTCTATGCAGACTCCACTGCAAAAGAATGTAAGAAGAGATCCAACTATGGATGCAGTATCCCAACATTGCAAACCCAAGGCAAACAAGAACAAACAAAAAAAAACAACCCAGTTAAGAAGCACCAAAAGGCCCAACTGCAGGCGTAGGGCCCGAACCCTGCAAATTCGAATCAAACAACAATAAACAACATACAACGAAGAAAGAAGCAAGCATCAACCACTCCACCAGGAATGACGCAGTTCCAATCGCGATTGCAGAACCCCAAACGTACAAACTACAACAACACGAACAAACAAGTAAGAACAACATCAACATGCAAATAAGAAATCACTGGAGATGCAAAAAGAAAGCATGAACCAGTTAACCAGGCAAACAATAATAAGTAGAAAATAACAACCCAGTTAAGAAGCACCAAAATCCCCAACTGTAGGCGTACGACCCCAACCCTGCAAAGTCGAATCAAACAACAATAAACAACATGCAGCGAAGAAAGAAGCCAACAACAACCACTCCACCAGGAATGACGCAGTTCCAATCGCGATTGTTGAACCCCAAACGTGCAAACTGCAACAACACGAACATGCAAGCAAGAACAACAACAACATGCAAATAAGAAATCAGTGGAGATGCAAAAAACAAGCATGAACCAGTGAACCAACAATGTCGTTGAAGCATATAAATTTAAAAAACAGAACAAAAAGTATTGTAACAAGCCTGTTAACCAACCATTGAACGCTACCAAGCTTGTTAGGTAAACATTTAAGTCTGTCATAAATGCTCTGTAAACATTTAAGAAAAAAATGCAATGTGGCAGGTCTCTGATGTATCCCAAAAAAATTATTATATTTTTTGTAACAATAGTTCGAACACAGAGAATATATTCGAAAGCTAAACTTTGGATATGCCAGCATATCAAACATTGCCATAAATTTACCTAGTATAAAATGCTAAACCAAACATTCGAACTAATGCTAGCATTAATCCACCTTCGATGAATGCATAACAAAATATATGATTCAAAAAGACCATATACGATCAAATACTTTGGATATGCCAACATATATAACATTTGGAATAGTGAAGCCAACAATAAGACCCCCAATCCCTTGTCCAATCAGATCATGACAAATATGGTACTTTTTTTTTATAAAAAAATCGATGTTTTTAGTTCCCTGGTTCCAACAATAAATACTATTGAAATATTTGTGGTCAAAGGACAAATTAATATGAAGTTAATGATTTATCGATCGCTATAGTCCCTCTATGCCTACGACATGGACTAATAAAAGAATGAACTATTATATTCTAATTAGTCGGTGAAGAGCGTGTTTGACATTTATTAAGGTACGTTTAGATTTTGTAGACGAAACGATCAGTTATTTATAGTCAACAGTTTGGTAGTCGGTGCTCAATTTCCACGCATTATGTTGATGTGAACATGTCCCACGTGTTAGGTTTGCAAAATAAGAGAGTGGGCCCCACATTTTTTAATTGTTTAGAGTTTACGTTGTGATTTCATTCGGATTTTCTTACAAGTATTTATATCAAAATATGCTTTAGGTGAGAAGGTCGGTAGTGAGTATGTCATTTTGTTATCTTTTAAGATATTGAATGATTAAATTCATTTATTGTAACTTGTGGGAGTTTATTTTCAATATAATATATATAAATTTATTTTTTAAATAAATATGTGAGTATGAGAATATTAGTTTATTTTGTTGATATAAAGATTATGAAATTTTTGCGATGCGAATTTTTTTTTAACAATTTAAGATTGATGGTGAGGTTGGATGTGGTTATTGATTATATTGAATATTGTTGATGCAGTCTTTGGGCATATTATTATAATGGATCTAACAAGGTACCAACATGCCTTATTCTTTATTGTAGCATGTGAGGGTAGTTAAGCTTCTTTCCAAATTCACTATCTCTAAAAAGAGAGGTTACTATTTAAAATTTTAAAAATTCAAAACATGAGAAATGGTAAATGTTTGCGTGATAATAGTAAGTGTCAAGAAAAGAGAGACCTATATCTCTGTAGATGCAATGTTAAACCGTGCAACAAAGGACACCTCTTAAATCAATGTGTGTCGTCTCTCATCCCACTAAATCGTGACAACTATTCGTTATGCTACATTGTCACAGAGAAATACACTGAGAAAAAAGGTACCAACCAAAATTTTGGTTAGTGAAATTTCACAATTTGAGACTAATGGTGAAATTTTGGCAGGTGCCTTTCTTTCTCAATGGATGTCTCTATGACAATGTAACAGTGTCACAGTTCGATGGGATGAAAGTGGACACATTCATTGATTTAAGAGGTGTCCCTTGTTGCGCTCTTTAACATTGCTTCTATGGGGATGCGGGTCTCACTTTTCTTGGAACCTACTATTATCACACAAACATTTACCATTTCTCATGTTTTGATTTTTTTATTAATTTTAAATAGGAACCTCTCTTTTTTATAAACAATAAACTTGGAAAGAAGCTTAACCACCCTCACATACTACAACAAAGAATAATGTTTGTTGGTACCTTATTAGAGCCATTATAATAATAAGCATGAAGGCTACATCAACAATATTCAATATAATCAATAACCATATCTAGCAAACCCCAGGTAGGTGAGGACCATGTCTCTCAATATTTTAACTTAATTTAATGTCACAACAATCGCTCCAAGTTGTCATTAAACAATGACCCAAGGGACATCCCATCCTTCAAATTTATAAAATTTAAAGTATCATATTAACATTCACTTAAACCATTTTGATTTGTTAAACAAATTTTAAATCCATTTGATATTGAAATACTCCAGAAAATCAAACATCATATTCTCTCTCCCCTACACCGGGACTCTACACCCATCACACAAAGGGACTCTACACCCATTAGGTTTGAATTTAAGTTATTTATATAGTAATACCTCATTTCAAAAGAACAAATTTGACACTCAGAACATTCCAGTGATTCAAACTTATGGTAGATTTTTTTTTTTCAAATATGTCTACATCCAAAAACAATTCCTATGAAACCACAAAGCGACAACTTTCTCATCATTAATTAACAAATATTCTAATCTCATAAATATTATTGCAGGGCCTCGCCCCACGAAAATAAAAAAAAATAAAACATGTGACCAACAACAAACATGCAACTCACATCTAGTTCTATACCAATTAAGCTAACCCTCGAGACTATTTAATCATTATATCTATTCAAAAATAATAAAATAAAAATAATATAACCCTATTCTTCTATATAAAACATGAATTTTTTTTAAGTAAATTGTGTAATCCTATCTACCCAACTTGATTCTTCATATATTCACCCTTATCTAATCAGATTCCATGAATGATATATATCATCGAGTATATTCTTCATATATTTATCCTCTAAGATGGTCAATGATACAAGTTTACTCTTAACTTCTTAATTATTTAAGTCCATGAATGATATATCTCATCGAGTATATTCCTCATATATTTATCCTCTAAGATGGTCAATGATACACGTTTACTCTTAACTTCTTAATTATTTAATTGTTAAGAGTGATATATTGGTTAGATGATTGATCCAATTATATTTTAAGATTTTTTATAACTTTATATTAGTAATTTAGTAATTTCCTAAGGATATTAAATAATTATTAAGATATTGAAAAAGTAATAATTGAACAAATAAAGTTACATAATAATATTATTATTTCGATATCATTATTTTTTGTTTTTATTAATAATTAATAATATTTTATCATTTATCTAAATAATAATAATAATAATAATTTATTTTTAAGGTCATGGCCAAGCCATCACACTAAATTGGTGTACGAGACTTTCTTGTTTGTGGGACAAGGGTTCCCCTCCGTCTATTGATTTGATTGATAAAATCTACAAAGGTATATATACCCTACCCCCTCTAGATTTGAACCTGTGACTTTTTAGGAGAAAACACATATTCACATAAACAACACATTCACATAATTATATTCTTACTCAAACCAAAAACAAAGTATCTTTGGAAAGTGACAGACTAGTCACTCAAGAAGATCACCTTATTCTTGTAATATAAACACCAAATAGCTTGTAAACATGGAAAGTTACTAAATGGCCTAATCTTTATCTAACCTTTCATTTTCTTTCTTATCAATTCATGTGGTATTTTATAAAAAAATTTACCCCATTTACAAATGTTGAAGATATTTTTTTAATGTCAGTTAATCTTACTCTATGGTCCTCTTAATGCTTATCAATGTGATGCACATACTAACTGTAAGTCTAACTACTACAATTATATATAACATGATTGAAATTTTGTTATGAAGTAATATTTCCAATCTCTCTTTCATGATGTAATAATGATTGAAATTTTGTTATGAAGTAATATTTTCAATCTCTCTTTCATGATGTAATAAGAATTACAAAATTTATGAACTTTGTTTATAAATTTTATTAGTATACACTCGAATTGAATGTATGTAAGAAAACATGGAAATAAATTGGGGTAGAGTGTTTTTTAATTTGTTATAATTTAATAATAAAAAATTAAGATAATGATTATGATTTTTCATATTTTCAAAAGTATGATTATGCTTTTTATATATGCATATATATGCATATGATTATGATTATTATTTATGGATTCTTTTGTATATTTTACAAAATAAAAAATGTTGGATTAATAATACAATAATGAAATTTAAGTTATTGTTTCAAATTAATCAAAGTAATTAAAAAACTTTATAGAGATAGGGAATTCATTGATATGGAGAATAATTTAGATCTACAAATCATAAGGCATTTGATATCAAGCTTCGAGAAAAACCTCATTGTTAATCAATGAATTCGATATCCAGGATTGTTTGTATATGAAAATTACAAGTTGGGAAAATTGTTTTTTAATGAAAGCGATAGAGAATGTCAACATGTATCCTCATGTTTTTTAAGAGAGACATATGCATTGTTTTCCATTTTTGTATAACGGTCGAATGGGAATGACAACGAGATTTGAATTCCCACTAAAGGTGTAGTGTAGGAAATTGTTGTGAAGCTCAGTGCTTAACGCTTTGTGTTTCAAACGTCAATGGTAGAATAGGTCAATGATAAACATTGTGATTTATGTATAGTAAATGCATAGGCCATTTTGAGGGGGACTTGTTGATAGACTTTACAAGTAAATTTCCCATAGGTGCAGAGTTATAAGTTTAACTCTATTATAGCTCCAAGCTCAAGGTGGTCTCAAAATATTTACACGAGCCTAAAATCCTCTTTTGAACAGAGTTATGTGAAGCTTTGTTATCGCACCTAAACTCCAGGCGCTAATATATCCTTTTGTCCACGTGACCAGTGGTTGTGACCGACGCTTATCCACTTGAGCACTTAAACCTTTGTGCTAACTTCTAGCGCTCTCATTCCATGTGACCATAGTCTATGACCACAATCCTTATTGTCATAAACCACTCCACAGATGATTAAGCCTCTGTTAAACCTCTAGCACTTTCAATGTGTGCGTTCACCCTGAATCGTTGATCCTAAAGTTGATTAATGATCAATAACAATGATCCAATATTCTGAAAGGTCCGATGGGCATTATATTATCCACTGTCGATCTGGATTGCGGATCCAATCTGGACCGTTGATCTCACCTTTTATAAAATTCCCAATTGACGACGTGGGCCACCACAAAACTTTGAATAATCTAGAACCTCCTTGTGATGTGTCATCTCTGGAGTGGGCTCTAGCGTTAGCATGACGTATCTCAGCGTCAGGATGTTGGGAATTTTTACACTTCCCAACTACCAGAACTTGTCGATGCCCATGGTTCGCCATAATGAGAACCGTCAATCTGCAAGGTCGGCGATTTAATCTCCACCGTCCAAATATTACAAAGGCTTCCACGAAAACCACACACAGAACCGTAATTAAGAACCTTGAATGGAACCATGCCGACAAGTAAATGGATGCCACGTATTTTGGGCACCAGATTGCGGGGTCTCGACACTCCTTGTGTTAAATTCCTCATACATTTCCGATACACATAGACTCCATACCGTTGATCTACACTCCCGATCAACAGTGAGATCTAAACCTGTGGATCGCCTTTAATAATTCAACGATATATATTAGATATTGATCATCGTCGATCCTACTGTGATCGACAATGGATCTTTCTTTCCTTTATAACACTTTGCCTTTGCATTCCAAACATGCCACGTGTGTAGGACCTCAGGATTGAAAACTTAATCAAGTGTTAAGCTAAGGAAAAATCATCGAGAGATGATTATAGCGATGATATGGGTCGTTTATCTTGGGGTGTGATTTAATCATGACTGTCCACTCCAATAAAACAAAAGACACAAGAATTTTAATAGTTTGGTTCAAACCTAGAACTATTATGTGCGTGATTCTTATCACTTGCAATCCACAAAGCCTTGACTCTCTCTCTAGACAATTTCTCCACATAATTTAGCAACACAAATTTACCAGAAAATACAATTCTGCAGAGTTTGATCTTTCATTAAATTTCTTTGAAGGAATCAAATTACAACAAGGACACACATTTCCTTCTTGGTCTTTTGGACCTTTGTTGCACACTATCACACACTCTATATCACCTACTCTATCCCCTATATAACCTTCTAAATCTTACAAAACATTGAATATATATAGATCCCTCAGATAGCTCATATCTAAATAAAATCCAAATCTGGAAACTGTTCCTAAACTCTAGTAACAACTCGACACCTAGTAAGCAAATTCAACCAAAATGTCTTCTAGAGACAATTCAAATTATTACAAACTTAAATAAGAAATTAGGGAACCAACTCCCTTGATAAATGCGGTTTTGAATTATGAGGTCAATTCTAGAACTCGTTCTCAGATGCTCCTGCATAAGACTCCCCAGGTAAAAATAATTCATGGACTCTTGTTCATGAGTTTTCTTATTGTTTCTATTTTATGCTTTATCTTATTGTAGCTTCCATCTAGTTGTCTAGCATTTTTCAATTGTAAGTGCAGTTACTATTTCTTCTCCTCATCCTGGATTCCAAACTCTGTGTTGTTGTTGTCCACTTGCATAACTGTCTTGTTGTTTCTTTTTTATTTTTGTGACATTCCAGGATCCCAAACTTTGCTTTTCCACAATGCAATTTCCTTGTTTCTTCTTCCATAATTGATCAATCGTTCATTGCCGATGATGTTCTTCTTGGATATATTCCTTACTAACTCTGATATTTTCACTTTTACTTATTGTTGGTTGTTGCCCCTTTGACACTTTACTTTTGTATGATTCCTTTTCTTGGATATTATTACTTATTTTAATAACATTGTTATCATGCAACACTTATTACAATCACCAGTCAATACTCCAAAAAAATTTAGTTTTTTCTCCATGCATCCCTCACTGGCTCCTTGGTCTTGTACCTCACTGTACTTTCTGATCTCAAATCCCATCATCAACATCATATTCTTCCTACAAATAGTTTCCCTTAGATCATCTTTTGCATTAATCCATAATTCCTTAACTTGTTGACCCTGAGAAGTTATAAAATATATCTCTTCTATTGCCTTCATTGTCCACTTGTCCATTGTTTTAAATGGAATCATTTCAACTTAAAAAATAGTTAATTCCTTTTCTGGTATGAGGATATACAACCATTCACTTATATGTTGACTCTCTGTTGCACAATTTTGTGCTCAAACTGCTGAACTTATCCAATTGATTTTTATATCTATGTCATACTCATCTGCATTAGTTTCCGAGAAAAATTATTGATTTTTAAGTCTTCCTTTTTTTATGACAAAATTAGCTCATGATTTGCAACTCCACATCTTCTGCAATCCTCTTTTTCCTCATAAATACCATGTGTAAGAGTCATAAAAACTCTTCTTTCTCCACTCCAATATTTTGAGCCATCTTACTACTTTATCTCATCTTCTTGTTCCTGTAAGGAATGATAACTATTTTCATCTTTAAATCTTTCATGTTTGTCTAAATCTACACAAGCAAACATGTTTCCGAGAGCATTTTGTCCTTCATCCTGTAAAATACATTCCACGGTTAAAAATTTAAAATCTGGAATCATATTGTATTTCACATTTATATTCCCCTTCATTCTTTCTAAAGCTCTCCTTTGGTTCTCATCATGTTGATGTGTACATGACATAATGATTTTGTCATGTCCCTCTTCTGCTTCATATTTCCATGTCTTATAAAAGTCTTACCTATCTTCTTTTTGTTCAGAATATTGGTTAAATATTGAAACCTCTTCTTTACTTTTCTCTTTATCTTTCCTTCCTTGCACCAACATTTTGAGTTGTCTTTTCATTTCCATTATCTTTTTGTTCATTCCTCCATCTCCTTGACTCATACTATTATCAGTTCCTGGATTGTTTCTCAAAAAAATTCTCAACTCTTCAACTATTATCATCCGCTCATGTTCATTAAATGAAATCTGAAAAAACAAATCCATTAGTTCATCCTTTGCTTGCCTGGTTTCACCATCTTCTGGCAATTCATTGTTGTTTGCTGCAGATGTATAGCTTACTGCTCCATGTATACATTTGTCTTATGTAATTGTTTGTTCCTTTATCGTCTGTTGACCATAATCTATATCATTGTCTTCTACATTGTTGGTACAAACAAATTTTTGCTCCTCAGGCCTCTGTGATGTATATTCCTCTTCATCTTCAAGGAATTTATCTTTGTCTTTTTGGGTTCTGTGCTCCATAGTCTCCTCTGGACTATCTGCAATATATTGAGATGAGTTCTCCTTATCAACTTCCTCTTTGTCATCTTTAAATTGTTTTGATTGACATTCATAAATCTGTAGGACAAGCATCTTCCTTTATTTTCAAAACTTCCATATGTCCTTAACCTTTAACTTCTTTCAAATATAGTCAATAAAACATTTAGAAAAATAAAATATAACCAAACCATTAAACCTCTTATTTTACTTCTCTCTTTATAAGCTTATAGAGTTTCAATCTAAACTCCTCGGTCTCTTGCAGTTTCCCAACTTTCCTTCATGTCTATCTGAGGTTCATGAGCTTCTCTATTACTATCCTCATGAAACAATGTTGAGCTTCTCTCTTTTGCGGCATTTCCTTGAGACTGTCTATATTCAAAATATGCTATCCCTTGTTGTTTATCACAAACATAGCTCTATTATTCTTGGATTTCCACTTCCTTTGCAATTCCTTGCTTTTGTTAAGCTTCATTCTCTTCAATACATGAAAATAAATACTCACACAAACAATTATATTGAATTTAATGAGACTCCTTTGTCTCACTTGATGTTACTATCATCCCTTCTTTATGTTGATATGAGCACATAATCATCTCATCATCATCCTCTCCTAGGATTGATCCTTGTTCATATTCACAATAGTGAACTTCTACCTCACACTCAACTATCTTGAGTGCTTCTACCTTCTTCAAAAAAGATTTCAACATGTGTCTTTTCTCTCTTGCAATCAATTGTTTAATAGGCCATCTAGCCTTCTTCTTCATTGTCCAACCACATATCTGGTTTTCTTCAGATTTCTGTAGCATTTGTTCCACATAATTGAGTCGTAATGTTAACTCATTCATTTCCATGTTAAATTCCTTATCACTCATTCTCTTGGATTCCTGACGTTCGTCGGACTTACAATGCGATCCATTGTTCGTCATCCTTCTGACTCATATTCGATGGTTTGTAATAAAAAAAACTTTTTTGTGGCCCACTATACTAGACAAAACAACCTGTATTTGGGAAATACCGTCGATGCTACAATGCTAAAATCACCATCGTGACCCACCATCGTCTTGTGGCCTACCACTATGGAACCTACGTGATGCTACCATGTCAACAAATTATTCATCTCATGGGTGTGTTTGGCACCTTGGGCCTTAATTATGCTAGCTAGGGGGGATAAAAATGTCTTTCATGGGATTATTATGCATGTGTTTTATCGAGACCTCAATTATGCCAGTTGGGGGGCTAAAAATGTTTGTCGCATGATTATTATGCTTGCACTGTCTTGAGGCATCAATTAAATGTGATTGAATGAGAGATATAATTGGAAAGCACAAGGATTAATGGATGAACATAATGCAGATTAAAAGTCTGCATGATTTGGGCAGGTTGGAAAGTGACCTAGATCAATTGTGCTGCCAAATAGGCTATGAGGGAATTTGAAGTCAGATGTTAGTTAATGTGTCCAATGAAGTCCTATGATGGTTGGTCCTGACCAGTACTGCCATGTCTCAGAGTTACCCCTTTGTATAACGAAGGGACACTATTCCATGGCATTATAAGTAGCATGTTGAGTGGTTAATTATGTATAATCCGAGTTCCATAGGGTTTTTTAGGACACTGAGTCCATTTATGCACTTAGAAATGAAATTTAAACAACATAAATTTGTGTTTTTTTTTCCATATTTAGATCATCGGATTCTGGTAAAAATTCCAAATAAACGTGGAATGTTTAGACTACGCCGTCATGGGGGAAACTTGGGAAGGATTCATGTGGTCGATTTAGAGGTCACAATACAACAACAATATGTGGATGGTTCCACCAGTCAAGAATAATCATGTCACAGCGACATCGACAATCCGGGAAGCCACGAGATAGAGAAAGGAGGAGTCTACAACAACAACGAGAGGACCAAAGGAACATGAGCACAACTTGAGGGGAGGAATTGATGATGCCAAAACTTCCAAGGGAATTCTATAGTACAAGGAGATAGGAGACAAAGTAGTTCACTAGAAGGAACATGTCTTGATTGGTTAGGCCAAATGGGCGTTGAAGGTGTTTGACCCAAGGATAGGATACCTCGACTGTTGCTTCACAACAAGACCATAAATAATGGTAAAAATATACTTGGTTCTATCAATCCTATCCAACCCCACCATATTCCTCTGCCTCAAGTTGGTCCCTAATACATAATCAACCATTAACCATCACTTCTTCCCTTGCTTTATTCCCGCCTAGTCGTGCAGCCTCCATATCCATGCTACACTTTGCATCTTCCATTAGACCCTTCGATGCACTACCAAGTTTGGAATCCATTCACACTGTAAGATTCTTCAGTACCACCCCACAGTATGAAGTTGGTGATTGAATAAAATATCCTTCTGAGTATCTATTGTGGTGGACAACTGGCTACAACAAGGTAGAGTGTGCCTCAATGTAATGTTCCCAAGCGATTCTTCTAGGAAACTTGGGTTATTTTCTCACCTTGTTTGTTTATTTATGTAGGTTTTTCTTTAGGAAGTTGCACTCTAGGTGTTTTATGATGAGTTTATAGAATATAGAATAAAATAATATATGTAGATCACAAGATATAAGAGAAAATACAACAAATATCTCAAAAAACTTTCGATCTAACCTTTATTTAGTATAATAAGTTGATCTCCATACATAGATCTGCAGATTTGGAACAATAGAGCAAGATATAAAAGTCTAGGTTGCATGCGCCCCTCAGATACAATAATATAGAGAAATAAGGCCTCCTAGGTCCCCCCACATCTAAATGATGGTCAATACAAGATCAATTTATTTCCCTAGAAATATGTAACCTTCATATCTGGTGGTGGTGCATCCCCCATTGGATGGAAAAGATAGGAATTTTGGCCTCCTTGAATATGACCTCCAAATCTTTTGAAAACACTGCCAAAATGTAGATTGGGATCTGTAGATTTCATATGGAGAAAGTATGGGGTTAAACCCTCATATCTAACCTTCCAACTCAAGACCTCCTCAAGGAATGATGCTCCCTTCTTCAACAACTATGCCCAACTAATAAATAAAATAGATATGCAGAGAAAAACCTCATACAACTGATGCAAAGAGGCGCTAGGGTGGTAGCAATCACTCCTGAAATATGATCTACTATAGATCTATCCTCCCTAAGGAAAATTGAATCCTTTCTTCTCCACTGGTGAGCCCTGCTTGTTGGAAAACCCTTCAACCTATGCCCTGCTGGCACAAATGACTCCTGTAATAAATTTGAACTAAATATAATGACAAGGGAGGAATTTTTCACCTCCTTGGCCAAGCATGGATAAGGAACATATGGATATTTCACCTCCTTGCTGATCTCTAGGGTTTCTTGACTCAATACCCTCAAAATGTAGGCTACATAGCTCAAATGAGCTCAATAGAAGAATATCATGAATGAGGGGTGAGGCACCCTCCTCTCTATTTTATACCTCCCTCTTCTAATTCTCTGTTGAGTTGCGGTATGACTCTTACTAAGGTTATTGTTTTAATCTCTCCTTAATTCAATAACCTTTTTCCCTTTTCATCCAAGTCACTTTAATAAAAATAATATTAAATTACTTAGTGACCTATTTAGTGCCCCCTACCCCTTTTACCCATTGGACTATAGTCTAGAGGGGTGACTAGACTACTAATTCCTCCTTGGTCCTTTCAAGGAGAGGGCAACATTACAATATCACATAATGGAAATTGCTTTCCCACAAGCAATTATGTACATGTTTGTTGTAGCGCTTGTTCATTCTCCCAAGTAGCGTCTTCTATGGGCGAATTCTTCCATTTGACCAAGTATTCCTTAACCTCCCTATTCCTTAACTATTTCTCGCTTACTTCCAAGACCTCCTCTGGAATCAAAATCAAGTGCCCCTCTTCATCAACTAGGGGTATCTCTTCATTATCTATAGCATACTTCCCCAAGGCCCTCTTTAAGAAAGATACATGGAAGACATTATGGATTTTTCTCTCCGATGGTAATTTTAGTTCATATGAAACTTCCACAATTCTCCTTTTCACTGCATAAGGCCCATAGAAGCGTGGTCTAAGATTCTCAGTGCCATTCCTCTTAATAGATGTTTGTTTGTACGATTGTAGCCTTAAATATACCAAGTCCCCTACCTCAAAGGTGTGCTCCACTCTTTTTCTGTCGGCATATCATTTTTGGTGGTTTTGAGCCCTATGCAAATGGTCTTTGAGTTCTTTAAGGATGTCTTAGCTTTGTTGTATCCACTCTTTGTCCATAGGATCCCTACTATCTCCAAAAAAAAATTCAATAAAATTAAGGGGGTCATGACTGTATAAATGTTTGAAAGGATAAATACCAATGGACAAGTGGTGGGTGGTGTTGTAGTAATATTCACCCAAATAAATCCATTTGACCCATGCTTTTTGCTTCCCTGATACATGATTTGTTAGGTAACCTTACACCCATTTGTTCACTTTTTTTTTTCCCCATCTATTTGTGGATGGTCGCTAGTGATAGGAGTCAACTCAGTACCCATCAATCTAAATAGTTCCTGCCAAAAGATGCTCATAAACTTGTTTTTCCTGTTGCTCATAATTGTCTTGGGTAATCCATGTAACCTGAAAACCTCCCTGAAAAAAAATTCAGCTACCTGAGATGCGATATAGTCCATGGTGATGGCATAAAAGTGAGCAAACTTAGTCAAGCGGTCTACTACTACAGATACACAATCTTTCCCCTATGTCTTGGGAAACCCTATAATGAAGTCCATAGATATAATTTCCCACTTATGCTCTGGAATGGGAAGAGGTTGTAATATGCCTGCTAGATGATTGTGCTCATATTTATTCTGTTGGAAAGTGGCACACTCCATGATGTGGTGCATGAAATCTCCCTTGAGACCCTTCCAGGAAAACCTTTCTCTTATCTGCATGTATGTCTTAAGGAACCCTTAGTCCCTTGCTAATGTTGAGTCATGGAATGCCTGAAGCACCTTTTTCTTGAATGAGGATTCTGGAACTAGATAGATCTCACCTTTATAATAAATAATGTCATCAATGATACTGTACATATCATTTTGTAACTGCCCATCCATTAAATCACATGCAAATTTGTTTTTAGAATACTCAACCAATAGATGGGATTTCTAGTCAACTGATATTTCGGTCATGGAATATGATGAGGGCCTTCTGGACAAAGCATCTGCGACTACATTATTCTTTCCCTTGACATATTCTATGTCAAAGTTATATTCTTGCAGGATTGTGCTCACCCATTTTTGTTGTCTTTCATTAAGGTCCCTCTGCACAAGGAAGTACTTGAGGCTTTTGTGATTAGTTCTCACCACAAATGTTTCTCCCACTAGATATTGTTTGAACTCGGTTAATGTGTGCATTATGGAGATAATTTCTTTGTTATAGATGGTGTATAGTAGCTAATGACCCCTCAATTTGCGGATATCATGGGCAATAGGATGCCTATTTTGCATCAGAAAACCTCCAACACCTTCACATGGTGCGTCACACTCCAATATAAAAGGTTGAGAAAAATTAGGTAGAGATAATACAAGGCAGGTACTCGTTACCTTTTTAATTTTCTCAAATGTAGACTACACCTCATGAATCCACGCAAATTCCCCTTTCATGTTCAAATCTATTAGAGGTGTGCACAGTTGGGAGAATCCCTTGAAAAACTTCCTGTAATAGTTGTAGATGCCATGGAATCCCTTGAGTTCTGTAAGTGTTTTGGGAGTGGGCCAATCAATAATGGCCTGGATATTCTCTTGATGAACATGTACCCCATTTTCTCCAATAATGTGACCCAAGTAGAGGACCTCTGTCATCCCAATTTCACATTTTGATTATTTTGCATATAAGGATTTTTTTCCATGATGCTCAAGATTTCATCTACAAGTTTAAGGTGATCCTCCCATGTTTTGTTGTAAATCAATAAATTATCAAAAAAGACAAGAAAATACTTCCTCAATTTCTTGTTGAACACATGATTCATGCAAGACTGAAAAGTGGTTGGTGCGTTGGTTAGGCTGAAAGGCATGAAAAGGAACTCATAATGCCCAAAGTGACATCTAAAGGTTGTCTTATGTATGTCTTTCTCCCTCATCCTAATATGATATTATCTCGAGCACAAATCGATCTTTATGAAATAAATTGCACCATGTATATCATACAACAATTCATCTATTATGGGAATGGGGTACCTATTCTTGATGGTTCTCTTATTTAGGGATTTGTAATCTATGCACATGCACATGGTCCCATCCTTCTTTTTAACCAATACAACTGATGATGCAAATGGAATTGAACTTGGTCGGATGTGTCCCATGGCTAGTAACTCTTTGATGGCGCTTTCTATCTCATTGGTGTGCTTCTTGGGATACTTGTAGGGTGTAGTGACGATTGGTTTAGCCCATTCCTCTAATTCAATAATGTGTTTAAACCCTCTATCTGGTGGATGACCTGGAGGAATTGGCTCAAACACCTTTTTATGCTTGTGAAGGATTTTTTGCATGTCGATAGGGTATTGCTTGATTCCTCCTTCCCTTATTTCCATAACAAAGAATTCGGTTGCATACACCACCTCTCCATGCCTGAATATGGCATGCATTTTCTTGGAAGTCACAAATCTAGGTGACTCTCCTATCATCCCCTTAAGCATGACTCTCATCCCTTCTTCTGTATTGAAGGACATATCCATGGTTTTATAGTTGGTGGTGATGGGTCCCAAGGTACTAAGCAAATGTACACCTAATATGATATTAGTGTACGGGATGTCCACCACATAAAAATCTTGTATCAAGGTGTATCTTCCCAATGTCAAACTCATTTGTGGTATGTATTTGTCACAAGCAATTGTGCGTCCTCCTACAAATTCAACTAAAAATCCTTCAAAGTTCACTGTGGGGATGTGCCTCCTCTCTACCATAGAAAAATCAATGAAATTGTGAGAATCCCCTCTTTCAATCAACATGATATCCCGTTGTCCCTGTACCACGCCCTTCATCTGGAAAGTGTTGAACTTAGGTACTCCACTCATGGATGCAATAGTCACCTTCTTGAGGCCTTACTCCTAATGTGAGAGAACCTCCTTACCCTGCACATGTAAGGATTTTTGTCTCTTTGTGGATCAACTGTATGTTGTGGATAGGTCCACTCTCCTCCCCATCTAACTCATCCTCACTATCAAACACCACCTATATATAGTGGATATTCCCTTTACTCCAACACTTATGACCCGGTTGCCATGTTTCTTTGCATGTGAATCATAGTTGCTTCCTTCTCAATCCCCCCCTTGTAGGTTCATCCATTTTTCCCTTTCCTTTTTCCATCTGCTTGGTATCACTCCCTCTAGTAAATATTGGAGGCTTAGTCGTAAGTTTGTTTTTACTAGCTACTACAGTTAAGTCTCTAGTGCGCTCAATGGCATCATGTAGGGTTGCAGGCTTAAAAGCCTTAATATACCCATGAAAAGGATCATTTAATGCCTCTGTATATATCATCAATAGTCTCGATTCTAACATATCTGGAACTTTGAATACCACCTTCTGAAATTATTCAATGAAAGCCTCCGTAGACCCTATTTGTTTAATTTGCGTGAGCTCCCTAAAATGAAGCTCAAGATCGTCCCTGTCAAATCAGTCAATGATCCTCTGAGTAAAGTCAAGTTAAGAAGTGACATGTTCATGCCCCAATGTATTCATCCCATGAAACCACCAATCATGGGCCTTACCCATCAAATGCAGGGTTGCATATTTGATGGCATATTTGACTCATACTTGTCTTATATGTAATGTTTGTTGTGATCGTTAGTGTTTATTTGCGATCTTTAAGTGATCTTTAATGCATATTTATAATAATGTCTGAATCTGCCTACAATAAATTCTATTTCAAGTTTTTTTTTTTGAGACAAAAATCATTGTATTGATATTTCTAGTGGAAATGAAACACGCGTTGACAAGATCCCTTCGACGTTTAATGTTATCAACCATTTCCTTTATAGACTGCATCTATCAGATAATACTATAGCTTGTCCTTATGACTTTGACTCTTACAATCATCCTTACACAGGTCACTCTTTAAACAAATAGTTCCACGACATCATATTGATGCTAAGACAAAACCATCAGACAAACTCTCTCTAACTTTACATAAACAAAAATTAAAACATGACCAAAAATCCATTCATCAAAAAAGTTGTAAGAGTATCAAATATGTAGGATTATGGTCCTTAATCTCATGAACAATAAAAAAACCTTTTTCCAAAATGAGTGTTTCCTTTGATAATTGATTAACTTTGTGGTTGAAGTTTTGGTAGATAAGAGCAAAGGAAACCTCTTCAAAATTTAATCTCTTTTCCATAATCCTATTGAAAATAGTCACCAACTCCAAGTTATAAATTTAACTTTTACCATTTTCCTAGTCCATAAGAAGTTTGGAGTCACCAAAGACCTATAGCCTCTTAACATGCATGTCCACTACAACCTTAAGTAGGATCCATAGGGCATAGAGTTATGCTCTATTGTTTGTGCCCAAACCTGCCCCATAATTTAGTAAAATGTAATTTGCATTATCTAGATAAAGAATGGCCCCAACTCCACAAGTTCCCAGAGTACCTTGGCATGCTCCATCAAAAAATCCCCAAGGCTAAGTGTGATATATAATTGGTTCTTGAAGGCTTCTTGGAATAGTATTATTTGGTTTCTTCCTTCCTTCCCCATAATAGACTCTAATGTGATGTGAAAGTCTTCCTAACCATGCCTCATCTTCAAAAATCGATATGTTTCTGGTTAACCAGATTCCCCATAACACATACCCAGGTAGTGCTCTATGTGAGGAAACAGATTTATCAGTCATCCAAAATTCCATACATTCCAACAGATTTAATTTATCCCAATGAATTTGTAATTTGAAACTATTGGAAATTTCCATCCATAAAGCTTTGGTGAATTGATAGTAAACGAATAAATTATATTACAAGTGACCAAATTATATTTAAAGTTTGTCTTGTAATTTGGAATGTCGAAACTGTACTAAGTGACCAAATTAAAATGCACGCCCAAGATTCTATGTAGCTCCATAAATTGTTATATATGTTTTAAGATGGATTTGGATATATGGCAAATTTACCTATGTCATCTATTAAAGTACAATTGAAGAACAAGAGAGGTTGCTTTCATGCACCGAGATTTGGGATTTGATGTAAATTTGAAGGCAAAACTGCCTTAGAGTAAAATGCATGCCCTAGTCTCAATTTTGACCCAAATGGAGTGGTTCAACTTGCAGAAGGTGCAGTTTGTGATATTACACATGTCTATAACATTATATTGGAATTTGATGAAGGGTGAAATATACATTTTGGTTAGGGGTTACATGCTTGAACTAATATGTATTGTTACATATACAACTCTGAAATGATTTATAGTGATATATGATAGATTAATGATTCCATACATGGAATATTATGGTTTTGGACTGTTGTTGTATATGAAGATACCCAATAGGGTATTTATTCAAGAATGCGTTCATATTACAGTTTAAGACTAGGGTTGCATATAATTTGTTTTTGCTAAAGGTAAATAGATTGCTTAGAATTTTTGTTGTTCCATTAAGGACCAACCACCTTAATATTGGGTAGGGAAAAACAAACATAATTGGTACATATTTAAGCCAATTTGCACTTTAGTATGGAAAATTTGAAGATCCATGTTTAATGAAAATTCAAAAGTTTGACCTCGTTTACTCGAGGTTTCTGATATCTATTTCCCATGAAATTTGAACCTTATCATTGAATATAAAATATTAGTTGTAGTAGAATATATTTCACTTCTGCAAAACCAAAATCAGAAGGTAACCCAAGAAAACGAACACTCAAATAATGCACTTTGTTGCTGGGTTTTGGTGACAAGGGTGGATAAATCCCCCTTAACCTCAATAGTTGCGGGTTGAGCCTCAAGAAAAATGGCAATGGATTTAAACCTAACCCTAGATCTATTTGGATATATTAAAAGTGACAACATTAAAATGCATTCCCAAGATTCTCTATAGCTCCAAAAACTGTTTTATAGGTTGTAAGATGGAGTTACATATATTGTGATTTTACCTATGTCATCTAAATTTCAATTGAAGAATGAGATAGGTTGTTTTCATGCACCTAGATTTGGTATTTCATGTAAATTTGAAGGCAAAACTGGCTTAGAGTAAAATGCACATTGTAGTTTCAATTCTAACCCAAATTGAGTGGATCAACTTGCATAAACCTACTCGATGTGCATAAAGACTAAAAGTTACCTTGTAAAACTAAAGGGACAAATTTTTAAAGTTGGCTATATGAAACCGCATGCCGAAATTTGTCTAAGGCCCCATAATTAAATACTTAAGTTGTAAGTTGATGATAGCTTTATTTATAATCTATTTGTACAATTAATAGTGCATTTACACTAAAAAAAATGATGATTTATATGCACAAATATTCACAAAATTTGGATGAATTAGAAAATGGTGGGTTATGAGAGGAACCAAGATCCATTTTGCATTTTCAGTCATAAAAGACTCTTTTGTGCAAAAATAGGCAAGAGATGCCTAGTAAAACCCTCAGAATGCATAACCTGTTTGTAAAAAGTAACCCAGGGTTGTATTATATTTTAGATTTGAGTTGTCCAAGTTGTTGGGGGTGTGGTTTATCATAGTAGACTTGTTCATATTGTTTATTTTGCAATTGTAAGTTTAAAAAGGGATGATGTGCAAAATAGGCAAAGTTTTCCTTGTAATTTGCAAGGTCTAAAATGTACTAAGTGAAAAAATTAAAATGCATGCCCAAGCTTCCCTGCATGCATCTAAAGTTCAGTTGAAAAACATGAGAGGTTGCTTTAATGCACCTAGATTTAGTATGTCATGTATATTTGAAGGAAAAACTGCCTTAGAGTACAATGGATGCCCTAGTCTTAATTTTGACTCAAATGGAGTGGTTCAACTTACATAAGGTGTAGTTTGTGATTTTACACATGTCTATAAACTTATATTGGCATTTTCAGAAATAAACCTACCTGTTGTGCATAAAGCTAAAAATTGCCTTGTAAAACCAGAGGGCCAAATTGTTAAAGTTGGCTAGATGAAACTACATGCCCAAAGTTAGCTAAGGTTCTATAATTTAGGATTTAAGTTGTAAATTGATAATTGCATTATTTATAACCCATTTGTACAATTAGTAGTGAATTTACACTCCAAAAAGGATGATTATATGCACAAAGATTCATGACATTTTGATTAATCATAGGATGGTGGGTTACGAGCGAAACCAAGGTCAATTTTGCATTTTCAATCATAAAAGACTCTTTTGTGTAAAATTAGGCAAGAGATGCCTAGTAAAACCCTTTAAATGCAAAACATGTTTGTGAAAAGTAACCCAACCTTGTATTATACCTTATATTTGAGTTGTGCAAGTTGTTGGAGGTGTGGTTTATCATAATAGACTTGTTCATATTGTCTATTTTGCAATTGCAAGTTTAAAAAGGGTATGGAAAGGTTGGAAACCAAATACAACAAAAAATGTATTTATATGACATATATTATTCTTTTCGATATTATATTTAGTTTACAAAACATTTATATATACACATAAATAGGTAAAGTCACATATTTTTATACAAAAGGGCATGACTTTACATTTAATTAGTTTAAACATAATATATAAATAAAATATATATTACAAGTCATCCCTCCCTGAAAAGATTTGTCCTCACAGCATGGGCAAGGAGAAATGTTTAGATCTAAACTCCTCATATTCCCAAGTAGCTTCATCTTTAGGTAGGTTTTTCCATTTGATCATATACTCATTAATTCTTATAGAACACAAGAATATGGTTCTTACTTCCATGATTCCTTCAGGAAGTAAAATTAACCTTCCTTCTTCATCTAAAAGAGGCAACTATGTTTGGATGTGGACGATTGGACCTAGTTTTTTCTTCAAACAAGAAACATGAAAAAAATCATGTAATTTACCTTTATTTGGAATATCAAGGGTGTAACCAACTTGTCCCACTCTCTTTTAATTTGATAGGGTCCATAAAACTTAGGATCCAATTTGTTTTTCTTGTAATTTTTAAGAGAACTCTGCTTGTAAGGTTGCAGTCAAACAAACACCCAATCGCCTGTCATAAATTTTTTGTCGATTCTTCTTTTGTCAACTTGTTGTTTCATTCGGTTCCTTGCTTGTTCGAGGTGAGCTTTAAGAGTGCGTAAAACTTCATCTGACGTGGTTGGATAGTCTTTCACATCATGAAATTTAGAATTGATAACATACTCAATGGAGGGAGGCATATAACCATACAATGTTTCAAACGGGGATAATTTTGTTGAGATATGATATGTACTATTGTAATACCATTCTACAAGATGTAACAAATTGATCCATTATGTTTGACAATCATTCACAAAATTCCATAGGTACCCTTTGAGGCATTTATTAACCACTTTAGTCTTGCCATCTATTTGGGGATGGTATGAAGTACTCATGGTTAAGGATGTCCCCACCTGGAGAAATAGTTCCTTCCAAAAATTGATAGTAAACTTGGGATACCTATCTCTTACAATAACTTTGGGAAATCCATGAATCTTAAAAATATTTTTAACATAGCTATCAACGACTTGGCTAGCCTCGACTTTTGAAGAAATCCCGACAAAGTGAGAATATTTGGTTAGTCGATCTACGATTACAAATATAAGTTCTTTTCCTTCAGGGGTAGGAAGACCAGTAATAAATTCCATAAATATTTCAGACCATTTTTGGGTTGGGACATGAAGGGGTTGCAAAAGACTTGGAGGAGAAATAGTTTCAAACTTTTGTCGTTGATAGGTGTCGCATACTGCCACATGTTTTTGAATGTCAAATCACATACCTTCCCAAAAGAAGGACTAACATATATTGTAGTGAGTCTTGAAAAACCCCACATGGCCTGTTGTCGGAGGATCATGATTTTCTTTCAAAACTTAGAGTTTGAACTTGGAAGAGTTGGGTAAAAATATTTGTTGTGTGTACCATAACATGTCATTCTCCCAAGTGAATTTAGGATTTACAGTTGGGTTGCTTTCAACTTCCTCTATTAGCCTCCTCATTTCTGGATTTTTGATATACTCGGTTTGAGATTCTGAGATCCATTCGGGAATGATGATGGAAATAACGCATAGAGTAGCATCATTATCGAGCTTCCTTGATAGCCCGTCCACCACCAAATTCTCCCTTCCTTTTTTATGAAGAATATCGAAATCAAAGATTTGGATTTTTCTCACCCATTTTTCCTTCTCTAATGAAAGGATTTTCTAAGTTAAAAAATACTTCAAGTTATTGTGGTCTATTTTCATGAGAAATTATGTTCCCAGTGAGATTGATTCTACTTAACTAAGGCATGCATAACTGCCAATATTTATTTGTCATATGATGATTTTGTTTTCTCCCTTGGTTTTAATTTTCGACTTTTGAATGTGATGGGATGGTTATCTTGCATAAGTATGACACCTAATCATGTTCTTGAAGCATTACATTCCAAGACAAATGTTTTAGAGAAATCTGGTGTTGTCAAAATTGGGGTGGATGTCATTAAGAGATTCAACCTTCTAAAACATGCTTCAGCTTCATCATTCCATGGAAACACATCTTTTTTCAATAATGTTGTTAATGGGGCAACGATTTGCGCGTAGTTTCGACCAAATCGCCTGTAGTACCCAGTAAGACCCAATAATCATTGTAATGATGTGATTGATTTGGGGCTAGGCCACTCAGTAATTGCCACAATTTTCTTTGGGTCAACCTTAATTCCTTCCTCTGATACGACATGCCCAAAAATACTGTCTCTTTTTGTCCAAAACTGCATTTAGATTTGTTAGCATGGAACTTATTCGCTTGAAGGATTTTTAATATTGTCTCTATGTGTTTGAGATGTCAGTTCTATTTCTTGATATAAACAAGGATATCATCGAAGAAGAAAAGTACAAAATTTTGTAGGTATGGACGAAATAAATCATTCATTACTGCTTGGAAGGTAGCGGGAGCAGTGGATAAACCGAAGGGCATGACCCAAAATTCGTACAACGCTTCATGTGTACAGAAAACAATTTTGGGAATGTCTTATTCTTGAATCATTATTTGGTAATAATCTGATTTTAGATCTAGCTTGGGGAAATATTTAGCGTCATGGAGCTCGTCTAATAAATCATCCACAATTGGAATTGGAAAAAATCCTTTATCGTAATTTTTTTCAATGCTCGATAATCAATACAGAGCCTATATGATCTATCCTTTTTCCTAACAAGTATGATTGGAGCTAAGTAAGGACTCTTGTTTCGTGTAATAACACCACAATCCAATAATTCTTGAACTAAGCACTCAATTTTTGTCTTATGTTGGTGCGACTATCTATAATATTTTTTTCTAATTGGGGTTGAACTAGGGATCAATTCTATGATGTGGTCTCTAGATCGAGGTGGAGGAATCCCACAATGAGGTTCTTGAAAAATGGTGTTATATTTTTCAAGTATTTTGTCTAATTTCTCGGGATCATCATTTTTTCCTCATTAGTAGTTCTCTCTATTGCATAACAATGTAAGAAATAAGCCCGGGATCCCTTTTAAATCATTTTTTTTTCATCTTGTTGGATGAGACTATTTGTGGATGAGGACAATTAATTCCATGTAATTTATACGTTTCCTCATTTTCATAAAATCTTGTAAATTTCTCTTGTAAGTTTAATCCAATAGTACCAAGCGTGGCTAACCATTGGGCCCCCAAGACAATATCTACCCATCTGATTGGCATATCATACATAGGATATTTTGATTTGTAGTCATTCATGGATACTTCTACCTTGTGGAATTTCCCATCACATGAAGTAGTCCTATTTGTCGGGATGGAGACTTGAAATTTAGAGGTAGGATGAATAAATATGTTTAATTTCCTTGCTATCTTCGTATCTATAAAGTTATGTGAACTCCCACTATCTATGATCATTGTTACTTTAGTTTTCTTGACATAGCCATAAACTTTAAGAATTTGGGGTTGAGAAATACCCGTCATTGTGGCGACCAAGAGTGTTGGACTTGCATTTTGATTTCCTGACTCATGGGAATTTTGTGAGTCTCCATTATTTGTTCCTTCATCAGATAAAGATATGTCCCCTGCTTCTACATCCTTGTCATTGTCACTCTTGTCTATTTCGAAATGAAAAAACTTTTTGTCCTTGCACTTATGGCTTGGTTTCTAATTTGGTGCATTATATTTAAAACATCGGTCCTTAGCTTGTTTCATTTTTAGTGGCGGTGTCCTTTCGTGAGGGGGAATGTATTTGGAGCTAGAGTCTTCGAGTGAACGCCATGATGTATTTTGATACACTTTAAGTTTCTTTTCAACGATTTTGGATTTCTGACGAGCTTGCTCAATATCCTTAATGTCAAGTAATTAGAGCTCATTTCAAATATTTTCCTTCAATCCCGATTAGGCTATTTGGAGTAGCCAATCTTCTGATATATTAGGGACATGATTGGTTAACACATGTATATCCTGAAAAAATTCATCCATTGTACCAGACTGTTGTAATCAGGTGAGTTTAGAAAAAAACCCTTTTTCTTCTGTGTTGAGAAAACATAGGAAGAAGTTCCTTTTGAATACAACCCAGTCTCTTGCTAGAGATTTGGATTTTTCTCTCCACTATAGGAACCAGTCATATGCAAAGTCCTTCATATGTATAGATGC
>JZKD02S1254360.1:150711-176542 GCA_000966675.3 Picea glauca
GCCCTAGTCTCAATTTTGACCCAAATTGAGAGGTTCAACTTGCAAAAGGTGTAGTTTGTGATTTTACACCTATATATAAATTTATATTGTCATTTTCATACATAAACCTACCTAGTGTGCACAAAGTCTAAAAAATTCCTTGTAAAACCAAAGGGCCCAATTGTTAAAGTTGACTAGATGAAACTACATGCCCAAAGTTAGCTAAGGATCCATAATTTAGGATTTAAGTTTTAAATTGTTGATTTTATTATTTATAACCTGTTTGTACAATTAATAGTGCATTTACACTCCAAAAATGATGGTTTCTATGCACACAGATTCATGACATTTTGATGAATAAGAGGATAGTGGGTTATGAGAGAAACCAAGGTCAGTTTTGCAATTTAAGTCATAAAATAATTTTCTATGCAAAATTAGGCAAGAGATGCATACTAAAACCCTCAAAATGCACAATATGTTTGTAAAAAGTAACCAAATGTTGTACTATACCTTAGATTTGAGTTGTGCAAGTTGTTGGGGGTGTGGTTTATCATAGTAGACCTATTCATGTTGTTTATTTTGCAATTGCAAATTTAAAAAGGGTGGATATGAAAAATAAAGAAAGTTTGTTTTATAATTTGAAAGGTCTAAACTGTACTAAGAGACAAAATTAAAATACACGCCCAAGCTTCCCTGTAGCTCCAAAAATTGTTTCATATGTTTTAAGATGGATTTAGATCAATGGTAAATGTACCTATGCATCTAAAGTTCAATTGAAGAACATGAGAGGTTGCTTTCATGCACCTAGAATTGGGATTTCATGTAAATTTGAATGCAAAGCTCCCTCGGAGTAAAATGCATGCCCTAGTCTCAATTTTGAGACAAATTTAGTGGTTTAACTTGCACAAGGTGTAGTTTGTGATTTTACACTTGTCTATAACATAATATTGGAATTTTCAGATAGAAACCTACATGTTGTGAATAAAGGCTAAAAAATTGGAATACTTATGGGCCAACAATGCTCGACTTCAAGAAGAGAATGAACACTTGAAGGAACAGGTCCAAATGTTCAAGAGGGTGATGGGTGGAAAAGCACCTTGATATCTCTGCCAAATTACTGCCATTGCTAAATAATAAGTTTGAAGAATGACAATACTCTTCACCATTGTCATGGCAGATTGGGACAAGAACATAATGCAATTTGTACACTTAGGGGAAAACAGAATTCAGTTGGATAGCTGGAAAGAGGATAGGCTCACACAAATGATGGCTTAGTTGCAACAAGAGTTGGCAAAGAAGGAGGAGGCCATGGAAAGGCTCCAAGAAACTATTCAAGAGCATTGAGAAGCAAGGTCACTTTCCATTTCCACTACCCAAGCCATAACCATGATTGATATAACTCTAGTGAGATTACCTTCCTTGGATTTCTCTCAAGATATTTTTGACGATTTTGAAAATCATACCAAAGGAATTAGTTCCAAACTATTAAGGTAGATGGGCTATGCTAGACAAGGGCTAGACAAGAGAATATAAATCATTTTGAGCCCTATTATAGCTAAATTGTGAGTCAAACATGAAGGCCTAGGATTTGATGCAAAGGTGTAAAAACCATGACTATGAAGACCACTTTTTTGAAGGCGAAAGACATGTTGGAGTTGGTCTACTCATTGAGAGAAAGAGAAACAATAAATGAAGGTGGCAGCTCACTACCACCTTAACCTTCTTGTGGTCAATTGAATAAGGGAAGTGATGAAAAGAGATTGAATAATCAGTATGAAACATCACTCAAAAGAAGGAAAAAACCAATTATATAGGATGTAATGTCCCTTAGTGATCTAGGAGGCTCCCCAGGCTCAGAAAATGCTAAAAAATGAAAGTTCTCGAAATTGAATGAAACCAATTCCATTGCGACCAAATCGTTGTGTTGATTCTGGCCATATATTTACTTTCTCAAATGGGCTCCGTATGTGAGAGTTATCGCACTCTGATCAGATTCTCAAACAATTAAAAAGTCAAAGGGTCAACTGGCAAAAAGTCAATGCTGACGTGAGCATGACATCAATAAATCTAATTAATGATGTTGATGTGGCAGAGACATGTGGTAACACTGCAACAGTTGACTAGGCAGATGATAGATCCAATCAGAATTGGACACATGGCATGTGATTTGGGCAAATGTGGTGGTGCCACGTGGCCCAGGCATGGGCAGCCGCGTGGCACCCAGTCATCAAACATGTGGCGAGTTAAAAATGTTTTGGGGTCCATGGGTTTTGAACCCATGAACAACCGACCAAGAAAAGCGCCTTGAGGAGATTCCTTTTGCAACGCGCCATCATACTACTTGTTTAATGAAAACCCACCATATTTTAAATAAAGTGCAAGGTTTTGTATGGTGCAAAAGGGAGGGGGCTGGGGATAAGCCCCAACCCATGGTCGTTTGGCATAACACATATAACCGGGGGTGTGACGCTCTACCATAAACCACCCATCCAAATGAATCATCTCGTGGTCGCTTGTAACCCGCCATATAGTCATGAGTCTATCCACCAAAAGGCGCGCAGAGTTTTGTTGTGGACCAACGGTCCCATGGAATGTGCCATATAATTTGGGGCTAGCGAATGTTAGGGGCTAGCGCTTGGCCATTTTTAGTTCATATGACCGTATATTGAGGGCGCATGCCATTCTTTGGGGGCTTAGCCCATATATTAAGGTTTAAAAGTGGGTTTTTACCCTGTTAATGTAATTTTAAATGATTTTGCGTGATATTATGACCAAAATTGGTTTTTTTTTAGGATATCTTGGCCATTTGGAGAAGGATTTGATCCCAGAAAGAGGCCAGATATTCAAGGGAAGTTGGAATTCTTCATCTGATCCTGAAAACTATAAAAACTAGGCTTTTTGAAGCTTGAGGGAGACTTTTTTGATGCAGGAAATTGAAGGAGCAACTTGTAATTTTTGGCCTTTTCTCATGATTTGAGAGGCATTTTTGCCATGTTTTTGAGAGGAGTTTGATGATGCATGTATGAATTTGAGGGAGGAGGTCTTGCACAATAGATCTAAAGCATTTTATGTAACAACAAAGAGCCATTGTAAGATCACTTGAGCATTTTAAAGAGCAATAAAGAGGTCCTCCACTTGGAAGCGAGCCCAGAGACGTAGCCAACAATTGGTGAACTCCGTTAACAAGTTCTTGTCTCTATTTATCTTTCTGTTTTGTTGTTCTCTTCTCTTCATTTGCAGCATGATTATTAATGGCTAATATTTTTAAATCATTAATGAGCATCAAGTAAGAGTCACATTTGATATTCCGCAAACCAAATAATAAGTTTATGTATTTCACATTCTTATCGATCCAATGCATAAAGTACATTAAACTAACTTGCAATTTATCAATAATACCGTCATTCTTGGATCAATTTTATGGTATCAAATCATTTGGTTTTGAAGGTTTGACAGGAATTGCAAGCATTGGATGCTCACCAGAGAAAAACTCAAGCGAGGAGAAGGCCAACTTGAGGCTCTTAACACAGAGATTTAAAGAAGACCGCTTAAACAAGAGATGTCTTCACCAAGAAAACTAGGTCCTTTTGCATCTGAGGACGATTTATTTGAGTCATTTCAATTGATGAAAGCCATGGTAGGGGAACTTTATCAGGAACGAAAACTGCGAAGAAATCCAAAAGTTGAAGAAGGTGAATCTTCAGTAAGAGCAGAAGGAGGAGTTGGAGGTGGTGGACCTTCAGAACCTTCTTCTCATTCATCCTCGTCATCTACAAGTGAAGCAAGTGTACATCCCTCCAAGGATAAGCAACCTAAGAAAACTCATCATTCTTCTAATATGCCTTTATTAAAGCTAGATGTAAAGTTTCAATTACCCACTTATGATGGTGAAATAGATGCAGAAAAGCTAGATAATTGGGTAAGACAGTTAGAAGTCTATTGCAGGATACAAAGGATTGTTGATGATGAAACAAAGATCCAACTTGCAAGTCTCAAATTGGGAGGCACAACTCTCATATGGTGGGAAAGAAAAACTAAGGATGATCTCAATAAAAATGGTAAAACAATCTCTTCCTGGAATGACTTTATCACTGCTTTGAAGAAACAATTATATCCATTAGCATACATGGAACATGAAATGATGAATTTCCAAAGTTTAAGGCAATTTAAAGGTCAAAGTGTACAAGAATATACTCAGATATTTCATAAGAAAGATTTAATTTGAGTATTCCTTTATATACACAAGAGACACTCCTAAAATATATTGGTGGTTTACATTCTTATCTCAAGCACACTATTCTTATGCTAAATCCTTCTGACTTTGATGAAGTATGTGTACAATCCATTCACATTGAATCAAGCAAAGGGAATGTTGGTGATAGTGTTTCTACAAATACTTGGAAAAGAAAGGATACATGGAAAAGGAAAGAGAAGAAGACAACCACAACAAGAAAGGATAAGCCTACTTGCAAGCATTGCAAGAAAGTAGGCCATGATGAAGATCGTTGTTGGGTCTTACATCCTGAGTTGAAGCCAAAGAAGTATGCCAACCAAGGAAGAAAGAATACCACAATTGTGACCGTTCAAGTGGATAATGGATCAGATTTTGGTGATGAGACACAGGTTGTAGCTATGGGAATCCGAGGTATAAATTTTATTGCAAGTACTAGCTCTTCTAAATCAGTTGTTGTAAATGATGAGTGTAAAAGGAGTGAACTTTTCCACACAAGGGTTATAAAAAATAATGTTAAAGTTGATACTCTTGTAGACAGTGGATCACAAGCCAATCTAATCAATGAATATGTTGTAAATAACTTGGGACTTGAAACTAAGTCACATCCTAAACCATATCCATTGGGATGGATATGTGGTGATAACAATTTGCAAGTAACCAAGCAATGTAAAATCAAGTTTGCAATCACTTCTAATTATGTTGATGAAGTAGAGCTTGATATAGTGCCACTGGACATATGTGGAATTGTACTAGGAAGCCCATACCTTTATGATACAAAAGTTATATTCTACAGGGAGGAGAATAAATATTGCTTCAAGAAAGATAAGAAAGAGTACATTGTTCGTGCTCATCGCATGAAAACTGACAGGTCTTTTGCAGCTACAGGGCAGTTAAAAAGAATGGTAAATGCAAGCAAAAGCTTAACACTTATGTCTATAACAAAACATGAAATTAGTGATGCTAAACATGAGATGGTTCAGTATGATTCTAACAGTCATGAAGTATCACCAGAGGTACAACATGAGGTTCAACTGCATAATTTGATTATTGTTCTTGTTTAAAAGGGGAAGCATGTTGTTTCATTCTCATTATCATGTCTAGTATTGTTGATTAGTTTGTTGTTATTCAGTGGTGTATGGATTCTAACTGCGACAAAGAATGTAGATGATTGTGCGATTGATGGGATGATTACTTTGATAAACAATGTTATCTCAGTTTTCATGTTTGTTGTGATTAGTTAGGTGATCATTGTCCCAACGAAGAGGATGGATGATACAAAACAAGTGGGGAGGCAGTACCCTCACTTCTTACCTGAGTAAAAGCTGACTTTTGGTGGTCCAAAATATTCCAAAGTGGGGAGGAATGATCCAGGAGGCTCCCTAGGCTCAGAAAATGCTCAAAAATGAAATTTCTCGGAATTGAGTGAAACCAATTCCATTGCGACTGGTTCGTCGCGTTGATTCTGGCCATATATTTACTTTCTCAAATGGGCTCTGTATGCAAGAGTTATCACACTCTAATCAGATTCTCAAACAACTAAAAAGTCAAAGGGTCAACTGGCAAAAAGTCAATGCTAACGTCAGCATGACATCACCAAAGATAATTAATGATGTTGATGTGGCAGAGACATGTGGTAGCACTGCAGCAGTTGACTGGGCAGATGACAGATCCAATCAGAATTGGACACGTGGCATGTGATTTGGGCAAATGTGGTGGTGCCACGTGGCCCAGGCATGGGCAACCACGTGGCACCCAGTCATCAAACATGTGGCGAGTTTAAAATGTTTTGGGGTCCATGGGTTTTGAACCCACGACCAACCGACCAAGCAAAGCGCCTTGAGGAGAGTCCTTTTTCCAACGCGCCATCATACGTTAATGAAAACTCACCATATTTTTAATAAAGTGCAAGGTTTTGTATGGCACAAAAGGGAGGGGGCTGGGGCTAAGCCCCAACCCATGGTCGCTTGTCAAAAAACATATAACTGGGGGCAGGATGCTCTACCATAAACCTCCCATCCAAATGAATCAGCCCGTGATCACTTGTAACCCGCCATATATCCAAGAGTCTATCCACCAAAAGGCACACAGAGTTTTGTTGTGGACCAACTGTCCCATGGAATGCGCCATATAATCTGGGGCTAGCGAATGTTAGGGGCCAACGCTTGGCCATTTTTAGTTCATATGACCGTATATTGAGGGAGAACGCCATCCTTTGGGGGCTTAGCCCATATATTAAGGTTTAAAAGTGGGTTTTTACCCTGTTAATGTATTTTTAAATGATTTTGCCTGATATTATGACCAGAATTGGTTTTTTTTAGGATATCTTCGCCATTTGGAGGGGGATTTGATCCTAGAAAGAAGCTAGATCTTCAAGGGAAGTTGGAATTCCTCATCTAAGCCTGAAAACTATAAAAACCAGGCTTTTTGAAGCTTGAGGGAGACTTTTTTTATGCAGGGAATTGAAGGAGCAGCTTGTAATTTTTGGCCTTTTCTCATGATTTGAGAGGCATTTTTGCCATGTTTTTGAGAGGAGTTTGATGATGGATGTTTGAATCTGAGCAAGGAGGTCTTGAAAAACAGATCTGAAGCATGTTATGTAACAACAAAGAGCCATTGTAATATAACTTGAGTATTTTAAAGAGCAATAAAGAGGTCCTCCACTTGGAAACGGGCCCGGAGATGTAGCCAACGATTGGTGAACATTTTAACAAGTTATTGTCTCTATTTATCTTTCTGTTTTGTTGTTCTCTTCTCTTCATTTGCAACATGATTATTAATGGATGATCTTTTTAAATCATTAATGAGCATCAAGTAAAAGTCACGTTTGATATTCCACAAACAAGATAATAAGTTTATGTATTTCACATTCTTATCGATCCAATGCATAAAGTACATTAAACTAACTTGCAATTTATCAGTAATACCTTCATTCTTGGATCACTCGGTTTACAAACATTTAAACATTTTAATTTCTGATAGTTTATGATGTGGAAGAATTGGAAAAGACTTATGTGAAATTATATCATCATATACATTGATGATGAATATTTTTGTAATCTTTATTTTTAATTTATTTTAATTAAAAAGAAACAAATTGATTAGAGAATCCAGTTACAAAGAGTAAATCATTATTCCATGGGTGAGTGAAAATGACAAAAACTGCTAGAGTAAACTATTGTCCATGGGACAAGTGGAACCCTACTCCCAAAGGTGTGGGATGTGAGGGAACAAGATAGCACAAAGTTAGGCCAAGAATATTCCCTGGGGTTAGGGATGAGGCCAACTTGAAAAAGACATAAAAAATCTATTTTATACAAGTGTGTTATGAGGTAGGATGATGCTAAGTACTTGTGAGGAAATTGAGTTTGATGGTTCTGAGAAAGAATCAAACTCTGAGATATCTAGAGATGGTTATATAGTTTCTAGTCCATATGGAATAATTATTTAGGCTCGAGAGTGGAAAGAACATGTAATCTTGGTTGTTCGTGTCTATGGTTGGGAGGAACTAGTTCTCTATTCAATTTGTTTCCAGCTATTGAAGCAGGGTCATATATGTTTCTTTAAATCATTTATCTCTGTTTTGGTTATGATTGCAGTAGGGAATGAATGTATAATCTCCATTGTTTGATACAATAGAAAATCTTTGAGAAATTCATAGTTTTTAATATACATATCTAAATGAATACTATGTTCTTTTATCACTAAACTAATGGAAATAGTATATGCTTAAAATCCAGTGAAATGTTTGTATTTTGAAAAGAACATTGTCTATAATTATTATAATTGGAAGTACATGAAATTATAGAAGAATCTATAAGTTACTATAGTTGTAAATAGCCTATTATTTTTGCAGTAAGCAGGAAAGAATACTTAAATATCTTTTGTGTTTTAATTGTTTAAAAGAATGATTTTAGAGAAACCCTAAGAGATTCTTGAATAGAAATACAAAAATGTAATTTATATACAACAAATATATTGCAGACTAATGTCTATCTATGAAACTATGTTGTGCATGGGTTTTATTTATATATGACTTGTTCAAATAAATATATAAGTATGCTTCTTGAATAGTATGTGGAACAACAGTAAAAAAAAAATAACATGTTAACCTAAACAAAGTCAAAACCCTGTTGAGAGTTGCAGAATATACAACTACACACTATATCAACCATATTGCAAGACAAGTGATATATTGCAAGACAAGAATGAGAAGTGTTTTGTGTTTTTGAAGAAAACAATTAATTGAACCCTTGCCCAAATAGAGAGAACAGAGCCTTTGGCTCCATCTCCAAACCCTCTAAATGGATAAGAATTACTTTTGGGTTTCTAAGCATGTACAAATGGTTGGATGATACCTCAGTTGAGGTGACTGGATATTAATGGCGCCAAGCCTGGCTGCCATCACACTAGACGTTAAATCTTACTCGCATTAATGTCAAACTAAGATAAGCTACAATTAAGCTATGAGTTATCTTAATGATGGTATGGATTATTTAGGTATGATAAGTTAAAGTGGTGTTTCGATCCATCCATATTAACTCTAAAATCGAGAGCCCTACGTTGGAAATGGAAACATATATGAGGTTTTTTCATAATGTAGAATTGTGTTGAAGAGTTTATATGAAATGGGATGTGGACTCGATCCATTTAGTGTTCTAAGTTATGCTAATATATATTGTATGAGTATGTGTAAACATGAAGAATATTAAGAGTTAACCACCAACGTTTAAAATATTAAGTGTGTATTAACATGTGTGTGTGTATGTGTGTGTGTGTGTGTAAACCATTGCAGAGTCAATTGGTGATAAATAAGTATGTATGTATATGTATGATGAAAATTCTTCCACTTAAGGTGATTTAGTCCAACCTTTGAATAATAAACATAAATACATAAATAGTGACTCTAACCAAGGTATTATGTGAATATATGATGAGATTAATCTAAGTTTAATGAAGAAAGTTATAATGATTTCATTAGTAAGGATAGTAGCACTTTTATACCTGTGATGAGGAAAAGTCTCGTTTGTTGATGATGACCAGTGTCAGTACCTTGAATGAGTACCTTATCATGTTAACACCATGACGATTAAATAAAAATCTTTAAATAGATAAATGTGAAGAGTAGTTAAATAAAATTATATAGAAAGTTTTATTTATAACTATGCACAATTACTCTTGACGATGGAATTACAAAAAAATGTGATGTGAAAGGGTTGTTACAAATGGTATCAGAGCATGGTTTAAACACTACGGCCTTATGGGATCAAATCAAACATAATTTTTTGTTGATTACATAAAAAAAAAAAATAATATACATATAAATCTCTTATAAGCAAAATAATTGGCGTCATTATGTCTTGCACATATCAAAATTAAATAACAAAGTATCATGGCTGAAGAACATGGTAGATCAACTCAAATTGGACCACGGATGTATGTGGAACTAAATAGTGAGCAACCACAATATAATTCTATAGGACTGTTGGAAACTATGCGTAGTACAAAAGTAGAACTGCAAAACATAAAGGCAGGTAATGAAAAGTTACTCAAGGCAAGTAAATAACAAGAAGAGTTGAATGAAATTATTCTCAAAAACATGACTGATATGAAACAACTAAGACAAATAGGACATACTTCTAGTAATGTCAAAAAGGAACTTTCCAATGAAGAGTCACACAAGCGTAAGGCCTATCAAGCAAACAGTGGTAAAACATAGTTGTTAAATGAAGAAAACAATGAGGATAATTTAGGCATCAACACTTTGGATTGAATTATATCTAAATCAAAGAAAAGGAAATGGCATAAGGAAGAGTTACTTGGAGATTTTAATAAAATCAGAACACCCAGCTTTGATGGCGAGTTTGAGGAGGGAGAAAAAGCTTGGCTTCTGAACATGAGAAAATAGTTCCAAATTTACAATCATCCAAGAAACTTGATGGATAGATTAGCTATGTATCAACTAAATGGAAAAGATTACATTTTTTGGCAAGAGACAAAAACAATTAACAAAATTAGGAACAATCAACTGAATTGGAAAATATTCAAGAAACACTTTAAAAATAAATACTTAAGAGAACGATATTATGATAAAAAGGATAAAGAGTTCCACGATCTTAAGCTTGGGCAGTTAAAAATTGAAGAATTTGTGACCAAATTTGTAAATCTGATGAGATACATACCTTATCTTCATGAGGAGAAGGTAAAATTTCAAAGGTTTATGAGCTATTTTCCTAAAGAATATAAGGATAAAATTGAATTTCTTAATCCAAAGACAATGGATGAAGTAATAAGGCATGCTAAACTATGCTTTACTCAATTTAGATAGAGAACTAAAAATGTAAAATATTGGCAACATAAGCATAAGGATAAATTTGATCATAAGTAGAAAAAATTTAAACATCATCAACGACCATCACACAGTGCACTAGTTGGAAGAAACAAATTTGTTGGACAACAAAGTGTATCAGTTCAGAACAACAATAAACCTACAGATTTTGGGAATAAGACTATTAGTGAAAAAATTAGGGAACTTCTTTAGTGATAGGGATATAAAGAACCTCACCTACACCGAGATTTCCCTTTAAACAAAAGAAAAAATCAAGCAGTGCACAACATTCAGGAAGCGAAAACAATAAATGATATTGCTCAAAGTATTCACAAAATCAATGCTTCCCTGGAAAATCGACAAGTTGATCATCAATCTTCCATGGTGGAGATAGAAGGTATGTTAAATCAGAAACATGTATCTATATTAATAGACCCTGGGGAAAGTCTAAGTTATATTTCACCTAAAGTGGTAGAAAATTGTAAGTTGGAAAAAGTAAAACATAAGAAATCCTAGGTGGTACAATTAGCTACAGTAATAAAAAGAAAGGTTGTTGAATTGGTAAAAGACCATGCAGTTAACATTAATGGTATGGATACTAAGTTAGACCTAAATATTTTACAATTAGGATCTTACGATCTGCTCATAGGCGGGGAGTGTCGGCAAGGAAAATCTCTGTTTTACAATTAAAAATGAATGCAGGGAAAGGATGTGAAATTTTTGGTGTGCATATATCTGAAAATATTGATGAAGCGGATGAAAATTTATTAACCAAATATCCAATATTGAGAGAGTTCCAGGATATGTTTCCGGATGAAATTCCATGATTACCTCCTATATGAGACATAGATTTTACCATAGATTTAGTACCCAGATATGCACCAGTGTCTAAGGCACCTTACTGAATAAGTACTCCAGAATTGAAAAAAATTAAGATGCAACTTCAAGAACTATTGGATACGTAGTATATCAGACTCATGTGTCTCCATGGGGAGCACCAATTTTGTTCGTAAAAAAGAAAGATGGAACCTTCTGATTGTGTATTTGTTACATGCAACTTAACAAGATGACCATTCAAAACAAGTATATTTGTCTCACATAGATGACTTGTTTGATCAAGTTGGAGGAGCTAAGGTTTTCTCCAAGACATATGTGTGGTCAGGATACCATCATGTTAGAATTAAATAGGAGGACATACATAAAATTGTGTTTCGAACTAGATATGGGCACTATGAATTTGTAGTGGTACCTTTTGATTTAACAAATGCACCTGCTACATTTATTTTTTGATGAACAATGTGTTAAGTAAATACATAAACAAGTTTGTAATTGTATTCATAGATGATATACTGATTTATTCAAAGACCAAAGAGGAACATGATGAACACTTGAGAATGGTCTCGCAGACCCTTAGAGAGCACTGAATTTATGCAAAGTTCAGTAAATATGATTTTTACCAAGACAAGGTACAATATTTGAGACATGTAATCTCAATGCCTAAGGATGTGTCAGATGTCCGATCTTTCATGGGCATCATAGGTTATTACCTTAGGTTCATAGAAGGGTTTTCCAAACTTTCCTATCCAATAACTTCATTGCAAAACAAATGAATCAAATTTAAATGGACAAGAAAATGTCAAGAGAGCTTTGAAAAAATAAAATATATATATATATTAACAACAACACCTATCTTGAAGATAGCAGGCCCACATAAGTATTTTGTGGTCTGTATTGATGCTTCAAAAGAAGGGTTAGGATGAATGTTGTTACAAGATGATCATGTGATTTCTTACGAATCAAAAAAACTTAAAACTCATGAAAATAACTATGCAATGCATGACCTGGAATTAACCTCTATTGTGCATGATTTAAAAATGTGGCGGTACTACTTGTTGGGTAGCAAATTTTTGTTGAAAACAAAAAATATCATCCTTAAATACTTTTTTGATCAACAAAACTTGAATGCCAAGCAGGAAAGATATTTATCTTTCCTAAGTGAGTATGATTTCGAGATAAAACACATTAAAGGAAAATAAAAGAAAATATCATATGTACTTAGCAAAAAACTAAATGCAATTTTCTTTTTTTTTTACAGAAACGGTTATAGAATATATTAATGGGGTGGTCTAGCCACATAATCGGTTACAAAATGGTCTCGAATTTCTTCGGGCCAGTTTTTCTTATCCATCCTATTTCTAGACTTTTGAACTAAGCTAGATCCTGTACGCCTTCAAAAAGAACTGGTATAAAGTTAATTGCCGAGACTCCAGTCACTGTTTCAGCATCTATCTCTACACTGTTTCAGCATATGACTCAACACTGTTTCAGCTTCCAGCGGTGTTTCAGCATATACTCCAGCGGTGTTTCAGCTTCTGGCCAGCACTGTGTTTCAGCATTATTTCAGTGAGCCGGTTCGACTGCAGGTCATTACATTCTTTCTGTCTTGAAAGTTTTTTTGTTTTTTCCTTTTTGTCACTGTCTGCCATTCTTTGCTTCGAAGAGGGTGTCTTTCCTTCGAACGAGGGGGACCTTCTTCATTAGTTGAGTCAGGGATTTCTTCATCTTCTGAATCGGCCCAGCTTGAGACCTGGAGTTCGGGCTGAGAAATACCTGGCATTATGATTGGATCAGATCCTGCCTGGGCATTTCCCTTGGGCTCTTTAGGGGAAGGAGGCTGTGGCTCTTGAGTAGAGGACACTTGTTCCGATTTATGTGGAACAATCTCTGGATCTTCCTCGCTTGAAGAATCGTTAGCCGGATCTATGCTTTGATGCTCAGGGAGAGCTCCGACCCACCAGGTAGCTTTGCGTTGATTCTTGGGGTTTCTATTTTTCTCAGGGAGCTTCTAACATTTGATGGCTAAGTGCCCTGTTTCAAAACAATTTCTGCACCTAAACTGTAGATTCTCGTAGTCTAGTTTCTGCATCCATGAATAATTCTTCCCTTGAAGAGTGATTTGCGTTGGGAATCCTTTACTGAAATCCATCTCTACACAAATCCGAGCATAAGTAGTGAAGCCACATTTGGTTTCCGAGTTGCTGCTATGAAACTTGCCAAGAGCATTTCCTATATGGCTAAGAGAAGAATCCCCCCATAAATGAATAGGCACACCTGGGAGCCTTACCCACACGAGGGCCGAAGGGATGGACGCTGAGGAGGGGTCGAAAGAAGGGGTCCAGAGCTGCATTGATAGACCCGACCTTCCCCAAAACCAGGGCCCAGAGCTGAAGATCAAATCTCTATCCTTAGCGGAGGCAAAAATAACGACGAAGAAACCTTTAACACGGGGGCGAACGTGAGCTTCGAAGTCGAGGAGGGGAGTCCATTCTGTAGCGATCCAAGAATGCAGATCCGCCAGGCGAGGCCATTAGCTGTTAAACCTGCAAAATAGAGCATTAGATCTAAAAAAATCCTCTCGGTCTGCCGCTTCCTGAGGTACACGGATCACTGGATCCGGGGCTTCACGAACCACAGGAAGAAAGGCAGGGGAGCGGCCTTGGACCGCGTCCTTGAAGGAGGGAGGAGCTGGAATAAATGGGGCGGCTGAGGAGGCGCCTGCCGCGGCTTCCGGAGGGTGAGGCTGAGCGGAGAAGGGAGGAGGACCGGACGGGGAGTTGGAGGGGCCGCTCGGCCGTCGAACAGAGGGACGAAAGGGGGGCGAGCTCTGGAGAGGGCCGAGCTCACGCGAAGAGGCTCGCGGAGCTGCAGAGAAGGCCGCTGCCATCGCTAGGGTTCTTGATCAGAAGAATATAGATATTTTTAAGGTTAAAAAACTAAATGCAATTTTCAGTAGTAACGTGAAAATTGATTTAAACGAGAGAATTAAATCAACAACAGAAAATGATGAAATTTATAAGAAATTACAGGAAAAATTATAGAATAATGAATCAGTAGATGAAGAATCAAAATTTAGATGCAATCATGATGGTTTAGTGCAGTATGAAGACATAATTTGTGTTCCAAACAACACAGATTTGAAGAATTTAATATTGGATGAAGTACATAAGAAACCTTATTCAGGTCACCCAAGTTACCAAAAGACTATAACAACTTTCAAAAAAGAGCATTTCTGGCCTAGAATGAAAATTGAAGTGATTGAATATCTTGTTAGGTGCCTTGAGTGCCAACAAGTTAAATATGAGCACCGTCACCCATTTGGATTATTGCAGCCAATACCCATTCATGAGTGGAAATGGGAAGTTATTAGCATGGTTTTTATTACAGGACTACCTAAAACCAAGAAACAAAATGATTTTATTATGGTATTAGTAGTTAAACTTACTAAAGTTGCACACCTTATTCCAGTGAAATCAACTCATAAGGCAATAAACATTGTGGACATTTTCATGAAGGAAATCTTTAGGATGTATGGTATACCCAAGACTACCCAAGACTATAATTTTAGACAGGGACACAAAATTCAACTCGAATTTCTGGAAGGATTTGTTCAGTGGTTTGGATACTCAATTGAATTTTAGTATCGGATATCATCCTCAAACTGGCAGTTAGGTTGAAAGGACTAACCAAATTTGCATAATAATGGTTATTAGATCTCCTTAAAGATGATTCCCTTTGAGGTGATGTGCGATAGAAAGTGTTGAACACCTGTTAGTTGAGACAAGCTAGTTGATATGATTATTTTGGACCCAGATATTCTAAAAGAAACGGAAACAATTGTTCAAAAAGAAAAATAAATATTGAAAAGTGCACAGGATAGATAAAAGAGCTTTGCATATTCGAAAAGGACACATGCAAAATTTAGTATATGGATCATGTTTATCTTAAATTCAAACCCATAAATAGTGCATTGAAATTGGGAAAAAGTACCAAGTTTCCACCACGATATTGCGATCCATTTCAAGTGCTCACTAGAGTGGGGCCAATGGCCTATCAACTTGCACTTCTAGCCCAATTTTAAAAGTTCACAATGTATTTCATGTTTCATTATTAAAGAAGTATGTACATGATATAACTCATCTTGTAAATTGGATTGTGATTCAGGTGGAACCACTATGTATTCTCGACAGGAAGGAAATTGTGTTGTAGAACCGAGCCATCGCTCAGGTTAAAGTGTAGTGGAGGCAGTTTAGTCCCGAAGAGGCTACTTGGGAAATGGAAGAAGCCATGCAAAAGACATATCCATTTCTGTTTCAGAGCTGATATGCTCATATTGGTAAATCGAGGACGATGTTCAATTCAAGGGGGATATGATGTAATGTCCCTCAGTTTACTAACATTTAAACATTTTAATTTTTGATAGTTTATGATGTGAAAGAATTGGAAAAGACTTATGTGAAATTATATCATCATATACATTGATGATGAATATTTTTGTAATCTTTATTTTTAATATATTTTAATTAAAAAGAAACAAAGTGATTAGAGAATCCAATTACAAAGAGTAAATCATTATTCCATGGGTGAGTGAAAAGGATAAAAATCGCCAAAGTAAATTATTGTCCATGGGACAAGTGGAACCCTACTCCCAAAGGTGTGGGATGTGAGGGAACAAGCTAGCACATAGCTAAGCCAAGAATATTCCCTAGGGTTAGGGATGAGTCCAACTTGAAAAAGACCTAGGCAAGCTATTTTATACAAGTATGTTATGAGGTAGGACGTTGTTGAGTACTTGTGAGGAAATTGAGTTTGATGGTTCTGAGAAAGAATCTAACTCAGAGATGTATGGAGAAGGTTATACAATTTTCAATCTCTATGGAATAATGATATAGGCGCTGGGGTGACAAAAAAAAGTAATCTCGTTGGTTCACATCTATGGTTGGGAAGAACTGGTTTTTCTACTCAATTTGTTTCTAGTTATTGAAATAGGTTCATATATGTTTATTTAAATTGATTATCTATGTTCTAGTTATGATTGCATTAGGGAATGAATGTATAATCTACATTTTTTGATATAGTAGAAAATGTTTGAGAAATTCATAGTTTATATATATAGTGTTATTTTATCACTAAACTAATGGTAGTAGTATATGCTTAAAATCCAGTGAAATGTTTTTATTTTGAAAAGAACATTGTCTATAATTATTATAATGAGAAGTACATGAAGTTATAGAATAATTTGTAAGTTATTATAGTTATAATGATTTCATTAGTAAGGATAGTAGTGTTTTTATACCCGTGAAGAGGGTAAGTCTCATTTGTTGATGATGACCATTGTCAGTACTTGGAATCGGTACCTTGTCATGGTAACACCATGACGATTAAATAAAAAGCTTTAAATAGCTAAATGCGAAGAGAAGTTAAATAAAATTATATATAAAGTTTTATTTATAACTATACGTAATTACTCTTGATGATGGAATTTAAAAAAAATTGATGTGAAAGGGGGTTGTTACATAGGGAAAGAAGAAGAAGAAGACCAAGAGTTATTCATCAAACAATACATCCCTTGTTTGTCATTGCTTCAAGAAGAGAGGTCATAGCACAATGAGTTGTTGGTACTCAAAGGCTTGTTCATTCTATGGGAAGAAAGGTCATCTTGAGGCATATTGTTGGGAAAACCAAGCCATATTCCACGAGCCTAAATGGTTATAAAGGAGGAAAGGAAATAATACTTCTCTAATCCAATACTGAACTTAGAGGCACATGGAGAGGAAGAGTTGATAGACATTCATCGTAGCAACATCAATAAATTTTTCCACCATTTCAAGTTGAGTGGACATTGGGAAGCGAAGTATTGGTGACTTCATCTAGAGCTTCACCCTAGAAGTAGCACAACCAAGAGAAGGTTGTGGAGAGTGAAGAGCATAGAAAATGAAGATATTCTTACATCTCCAATTCAAGGAGAAGAAGTTGTCTAAGGAGAGATAGTAGAATAGGAGGTCTACATCACTATTGAATAGGACAACTATTGATGCCAACAACCAAGGTCACACCATTCCAATTACTACATACAATCTTCCAAAAGAATTTTTCCTTCTTGAATATGTGTCGGAGACTAGTGCAAGAAGGTCGTTGACCTTTTGATGAGTTCTTGATAACTCTATGATGTGCTTTCAATCATGTTCAGGTACTAGAGAGTTGTTTTCATTCTAGGAAACAACTTATCCTAACAAGAGAAGGTAGGTCACACTTCCTTTAATGGGAATAATATGTGATGACATAGCGTGTTGGGGTCACACTTCCTTTAATGGGAATAATATGTGATGACATAGCGTGTTGGGGTCACACTTAACATAGACCAACATTCAACTTGGCTTCATTGGTTTCCAAGATGGACAATCTCCAATACTAAGAAAGCAATGGAAATGGATGTTGAATGGAGAGTTCAGATTTGGAGATTTCTCAAATATGAGTGTCAGTGAGCAGACTTATGCATTGTAGGAACAACTGAGCTAGGAAATAGAGCCAAAGCCATAGTTGGAGTTGTATCCCAAAGCCAGAGTCAGAGCCATGTTCTAGAGAAGAAAACAAAAAGTGCATTGATGCATATTGGTTTATTATGAGTTTTTGGAGACCAAAAATCCTCTCAATGGAGAGGTGTGATCCAAAATGGATCTGAACTGACCAATGGGTGTAAGACTCAATACGTGTAAGAGACAATTCAACAATTTATGAAGGTTAGCTAAACTATGTAAAAGACAATGTAAATGTAAAGATGAATGAGACAAGTAGATTCATATTTTTTGGTTGGATTTAGCATAGAAGCCTTGAGGCCAATAAATTCATCTCAGAAGACTTGTTTTGGCATACTAGGTAGTAGGCTATATAGGTTTCTTAGTGACAGAGTTAAAGATCCATCATTGGTTGGCTCAATTAGGATAGAGAATTTCCATTACATTGTAATTTGTGTCTTGTGTGTAGTTTATACAAATAAAGGAGCCAGGTAACCGTTTTGAAGCAGAGGCTTCACTAAGAAGAAAGGCCTAGTAGACTTACAAAAGGTAGGGTCTAGTGTTGCATACCAAGTTACATGCAAGAATAGGATTAGTACCCCTCGGAAGATAGATCTCTTTATAAAGATTGAGAATAGATCTTAGATTAAACTTTCCACAAAGGATCCATATTGGTGAAGAAAGTGAGATACAAGTCCCTTATTTACATATCAATTAAGGCCACATGGAATGGATTTGGGAATCCATCACGACCTTACTAGTTTTGGTCCTAAGCCATTTGATTGGGAGATTTTATAGGAGTTCTACAATGGAGGCATACGATTCCATTGCCTGTTGTTTAAGATGACACCATCGCTCAGTTAGCAAAGGAATAATGGATGTTGCCAGCATAAATTACTCATCCACTACTTGCAAGCCTATGCTTGGGGACCCTGGTGACATTGGTGACCAAAGGGAGCAGACAAGGGATGCACCACCTAGGAAAACAAGTAGGGGAAGACCTCTAAAGGTCCAGAGAAGAAGTGGTAGAGCCCTAGCACCTCCATACACTTATAAACAACTCGCGGATACCAGGCATTTAGTAGAGGGGTTTGTATCTAGGCATAAGCCAACTACCATGTGACACTTGCAAGCACTTGAAGATAGGATCCACTAATAGAGATGCACCACTAGCAACCAGACCATCGATAGATAGATGTAGAACCTAGTCCCATACTCAAGTATCTCACATAGTAGAATTACTTAATGCAACAAAGTTATGGACTTGTACTAGCATACCAAGAAGATGATTTCCTTTAGTGTGGATAACAAGTCTAAGAAATATAGCCCTCTCCTAAAGCACATTAGGGTTATCCTCTAAATATTGGATGATAATTATGACTCCCTTTAAAAAGAAATGCATGGCCTTCACGCTTGTCTTGCATGCTAAAACTATAGATAAATTTGTGGCCACACAACAACAGAGGGGAATTGGTGTTCCTAGTTGGAGGCACCTTGCAACTTCCCATCTCCTTTGATGATGAGGAAACTTAGCCTAGTTTTTATTTTATTTTATGATATAGTACTAGTCATGGTAAGTCTAGATCCAAGTTTTGAGATTCATTGTTTTTATTCAAGAAGTAATGGGTTTGCCCATTCTATTTACTTTTGGAAGAGTGTATATGGTCATCTAAACATTGGGACTTGTAATTTGATAACCCTAAAAATGGCCTAGTATATTTGGTTTTTTGAATGTCTATTAACTTTATGATATTATATCTATAAACATGTCTCTAAAACTTGTTTTGAAAATAACTAAAAAAATAATACAAATCCTTGATGACGTATTAACATGCCTATAACCTATTTTTGTAGACATTATTAAAAGGACATACTCTTACTTATATATTAAAAGAAAATTAAATATCACAAAGCTATCTTAACATTTGAACGTCTCACAACAAAGTTTCATTAAGGCCTTTTAAACATCAAAATTAGTTGAAGTATGAGACTACTTAAAGTCAATGATCATATGAAAACTATATTTCAAACATTCCAATCATAGACTTTTGGCATTGGCTATATCTCACATATTTTACCTACAAAAGCTAGATACATTTTGCTAGCTACATTATGGGCGATAATCTTCAAGGAAGCATTATGCTAAATCATATAGTTTTTTTCTACTTTTTAACAACTACCAATTTTTCATTTTATTATAATAAACAAAATTTCAAAATATATAAACATGTCAAAACTATAATGACCATTTTTTTTTCTTAAAAAACAATAAAGTATTTTCACGTAAATGTATTAAATATGAGTGTAGTAATAAATCAAGTTTAATTCTACTAACAAACTAGATAATCATTAAAAAAAAATCCTATATAATAGGAAAATACCTTGAAAAAATCCTATATAATAGGAAAATACCTTAAAAATCCTATATAATAGGAAAATACCTTAAAAATATTATATAGGAAAATATCTTGAAATTTGACAAAGAAGTTGCTTTGAAAAATAAGTTGTAAAATAAGTCTAGAAGACATAATATTAGAGGGCAAGTCCAAACTTACCACATTAATGAGAGTCCTCCATATTATCCTTACATCATGCATATCACTTTTTCTTGATATCACATTTTTTAAGTTTGATTGTGAAGTACAACGACTAAGAGCATCATAATATCTTCTCAACATGATGCACATCACTTTTTCTTGATATCGCATTTCATAGGCTTGTTTGTGAAATACAAAAACTAGGAACATCATAATATCTTCTCAACCTTAATGTTTACTCTAGGTTCAAGGTATAGTGGTGATAGACCTCCCTTATGCAATCACTTAAGTTGAGATTGAGCAATAGGATGGGGGTTATTTATATCCTATACAACTTTCATAATAGAACTTACAACCATATCTTTATGGAGTTGTAAGAAAGGAAAAAGTTGATTTAAACATGCAATGTTATAATTTATTTTCAACTTCTCAACCTCATGTATATCACTTTTTTGTGATATCACATTTTTTAGGCTTGTTTGTGAAGTGCAATGACTAGTAGCATCATAATATCTTCTCATGATGATGCCCAAGCAATGAATATCTATTCTGCTACGTAGCATTGAATGCTAAGATAAGTTGTTGAATTTGAATTGTTTTCAAATTCGATGATCTATACACCACTTGTAGCAAAATGGATATTACTCACCATGAAGCTAGACATGATACATATGAAAATATTTGTAATGCAATTGACTATTATGATTTGTTCTTAGATTATTCATGCATTTTGATGTACTTACTTTTTTTTTCCATAGAAATGAGTTACTTTTTTTTCCATAAAAATGAGTTTTTGAGTTTTACCTACAACAATGAAGACTAATAAAACGACTAATAAAATACGCTTAGTAAAAGTGAGAAAATATCCTCCTTGTTTGTCATAATTTTGGTTACCATGTTTCATTATATGTAAGAAATACCAAAAGCATCCAAGCTTTTACCAATTCAGCGACTAATAAAATACGCTTAGTAAAGTGAGAAAATATCCTCCTTGTTTGTCATAATTTTGGTTACCATGTTTCATTATATGTAAGAAATACCAAAAGCATCCAAGCTTTTACCAATTCAGTCTTTGCAATATAGCCATAGATTACCCTTATCAAATAAATAAATTGTATTGTTATGTGGCTTGCAATTTGTTTTCAGATAACGGACCGTGATGAAGGTCGGCTGAAGTATCTAAAGGATATTGAGTATGCAGAATTGGTAACCCTAAGGGTTTTAAGATTGATCTTTACTTAGACACAAATCCTTTCTCAAGAATTATGCACTAAGAAAAACAAAAACAATTAAAGGGGCAATTGATTCTTTTGGGTAGTATTTTACTTAGTAGATAGTTTAACTCTTGGAGCTAATTTAAAAGTTTAATATATATTGTTAGATAGTTCTGCGAATTGTATCTGGTTTTAATGGTAGAGATGAGAAGTTATCTTCCACACCCAAGTTCAAATCCTAATTATAACATGTTTACTTTGTTTCTAAAGCACATTCTTTAGGTACTCAAACACCATACAAATAAAAAAAAAGTACAAACTACACTTATGAGAAAACAGGTACACATTGCACTTACAAAATTAAAATTACATAATTAATATATATGTCATTTCTTGCTTCTTCTTTTTTTTAAAAATAATCCTCAATTTTTCTATTCTTCTTCTTCTTCTTTTTAACTTCTTGTCATAAAGTTACAAGAATTAACTATAAATCATAAGGTTAGAGATTAAGATTCTTAAAAAAAAAACTATACTTTACCAGAACCAAAAATATCAATTTTATGTTTTTGTTTTGCTTAAAAACACTTTAACTATAACTAAATATCATTACCTATTTGAAAAAATTATATATATATATCAACTATTTCTACATAACATTGAAATATAAAATACTTCTATGTGGTTTTGAACTCTCAGTGACAAGAATAGTCTTCGCAGTTTTGAACTTTAAATCAGTTCTTAATGAGGTGAGTCGGTTGTTACTTTGATTCAAGTTTAATTTAAAATATATTTATAATTTAGTAGTGTGTGAAAATTAAAAAGATTTAAATATAAATAAAATTATTAATAGAGTTATTATCAATTAAAAAATAATTATTTTCCTTATTTAAAGCCAATCCAAAATAACAAGTGTTACTTATTTTCTCTTCTTTTCAATATAAGCACTCCACCACCTATTCCAAAAACTCAACATGTAGGGAGGCCTCCCAAAGTCACCTTAGAGAGTCTTTACGAATATATGGAATCATTAGAAAAAAGGAGAGAATAAAGAGATGTCAAACTCCAAATAAAGTTAGAAGCATTAGAAAAACAGAGTGAAGAAAGAGACGTAAAACTCCAAATAGAGCTAGAGGGAATGCTTGATAAAAAAATTAGACTCTTTGAAGATACAATTCAAACTCAGATAGAGGATATATTGTTAGGGATCAAAAGTCAATTGCAAAAAATGGAGGTTAGAATTCAAGAAATGGAAAAACAAAAACAATCATCCCAAGAAGGAGAGGTTGAAGAAAACCACAACTTGAAAGATAGGATTAAAGAGCTAGAAGAAAAACTAACCAACAATTTGACCCTCAATAGTTTAGAAAACAAATTGGATATCAAACCCAACAAAGAGGAAATGAATAAGATAATGGAAATGGACCATGATCATAATAAAAGAGCCTTGAACCTCATAATTATTGGTATAAAAGAACAACAAGAGGAGGATACACTAGCAATAGTAAAAGAAGAATTAAAACACAAATCAGAAATTGAAACAACTTGCCTCATAGAAGCAAAGAGGCTAGGAAAAATAATTGATCACAAAGATAGATTGATATGTGTCAAAGTAAGTTGCAATGACCATAAATATAGCATACTCAGTAAATCTCCAAGCTTAAAAGGGTCAAGAATATTTATAAATGAAGAAAGGAAGTTCAAAAGATGAAATAAGCCAGGAAAGAAGGAAAATGGGAAATAATTAGAATCGAAAAGCTATTGTTAGGGATAGAGACTAGAAGGATAATAATAAATAGGAATTTGGGACACTCGGGATCATTTTTTGGAATTGTCGTGGTTTTCCATGGCGTAAAGGTCACATGATAAGTTGGATCCCAAGGGATATTGATATTATTTGTCTAGTAGAAACTTGGGAGCATGAAGAGTCTAAGGTCCCTAACATAGAAGGATTTGTCTTTTGGTCGGTATGGAACAAAAATTCCTACCGTAGAGGGATAGGAGGCATATCTTGTTATATTAGAAAGAACATTTCTCCTCACATTCAACTTCATAAGATCGACACTCTCAATCAGTACATTTGGATAGAAATTTTAGACATCAATGCTAAGAAGATGTATATAGAAATTTTATATTTTGCACCTATTAATTCTATTTTTTATAAGAAAAACAATCTAGATAGAAATTGTCTCTATAATAATTTAGAACAAGATATTTATAGTTTGAAAAATGAAGGTAATATCCTCTTGCTAGGAGAATTTAATGCTAGGACTACAACTAACCAAGCTACTCTTTAAGCAATGATTCCAACCATAATCCTTTATGGCTAGATGAGGACCTTGTTCTAGCTAATAGCTACAAAAGAATCTCTGAAGACCTAACTGAGATTTTTTTTGGCACTGAGCTAGTCAAGCTCTGCAACTCTCAAGACCTAATAATTTGCAATGGAGTAATGAAGTGGCCAAACTCCAACCAGATGACTTGTATTCATGGGATAGGTAGTAGTGTCATAGATTATGTGATATCTGATATCCCCATTTCCAACCAAATAGTAACTTTTGACCTTTTAAATGACCATGAACCCGACTCTGATCATAGACCTTTAACCCTAACTCTAAACTTTTCCATGCACAAGAACACCATTGAAGAGCATTATAATAATCAAAGGAAACTGCTCTTTGACAAAAGTAAAGTTGATTTTTTCTTAAAGAATTAAAATAGTGAATTACATATCCTAACTTATAAGGACAACATTGAAGACCTTTATCATAATTTTACAACTACCCTTTCCACTTCCATTAACAAGTTCTCTTTCGAGGTGTCTTGTAAAAAGAATAATAGAACAACAAACCCTTGGTATGATAAAGAATGTAAAATTGCTAGGAAATCCATTAGGGATGCTTCTAATGAGTCCTTAAAACTTGATAAGATCAATACGTACAAATCCCTAATTAAAAGGAAAAAAAGTACTATATCAATAAAAGGCAAAAACAACTTTCACAACTATCTAAGCTTGATCGTAGGAAGTTTTGGAGGAAAATTCTAATCTGCAATACTAAAGAAAATAATATGATTCCCTTAAGGGACTGAAATTCCTACCTTAAAAGTATTTACGAGTTCCCTAATTCCATGGACACCATTCTTGTTGTCCCTACAGAGGATGAAGTTTTTTCTTCGGATGAAATAGAGTTCGGGGTTAAGCGGCTTGCAAATGGGAAAGTTAAGGATATTGAAGGCTACCAAGCTGAAAATTTTAAAATAGGAGGGCCTATCCTCAACCCTCACATACACAAGCTCTTCAATTTAGCTATCAAGCAGGGCTTCCGTAAACCCTGGACACAAGGCCTCATTGTTCCTATTTTTAAAAATGGGGATAGAAACATTCCCTCTAATTATAGGACCATTATGATTAGCCTGATTTTATCCAAGCTTTATCAAAATATTTTGGAAAAGAAGATTAGCCTTTGGCTAGAAAGTCACGGTAAAAGAGCTAAAGGCCAGGCTGGGTGTTGGAGCAGGCTATTTTGGATAAGTTTTGGGAATCACACAGAAGTGGATCACGTGACATTTTGGAAAAGGAGCAACGCACGTGGAAAGCAGTTAGCGTAGTGTCAGGATTCAACATGCGAAAGGCAAAAGTAAGTTAGGAATTTTGGGACATTTTGTCCACTTTGTAACAAGATTAGCCCTAATGAAATACTATAAATATGTAATGGGTTTTTTGGGGTAGAAGAGGTGGGGAAAAAACTAATTGCCTTGTGTTAGCGGATGAGTCGAATAGCTTGAAAGTTCAATATTGTTATGTTGTCGAGCATGAACTAAGGCGAGTATTAGTCGAGGGGTATGTGTGCACTATAACATTGATCCAGGTGGATATCGGTGGCCACCCACCTTTTTCAAATGGCTCAAAACAGTTTTTTGGCAATTTTGGCAATTTACTATTTTTAGCAAGTTTTAACTTCCGGGGCCATTTTGAGGGTCCAAATGAAGGTTTTTTGAGATAAAGGTTCTCAATGATAGCCAAAGGCGTGATTGAGCCCCCAAAATGAATCTCCTCAACAATACCTTTCCAACGAGCTATCACACGCCTAAAACGAATATCGTATGCAAAAGTTACGACCCCGAGAAGTTGATGTACTCACTTACCCAAACGGGGCCCACATGACTTTTGGCGCTTCATCTCCTAGGGTTAG
>JZKD02S1254360.1:177018-189206 GCA_000966675.3 Picea glauca
ATTAATCAGAGAAATGTACAGAGACTGTAAAAATACAGAGTGAAAGACTCGCTAGAATGGTGGCAGCGTATCTCTGAGAAGAGATGTGACGGCTACTCACATTCGCAAGAAGATGATTACAATGAGGCTCTGAAGGCCCTTTTACAATAAACGGGAATTCCAAAAGTCCTAAACATCCAAAAACCTAACTCTAGGAGATGAAGCGCCAAAAGTCATGTGGGCCCCGTTTGGGTAAGTGAGTACATCAACTTCCCGGGGTCGTAACTTTTGCATACGATCTCCGTTTTAGGCGTGTGATAGCTCGTTGGAAAGGCATCGTCGAGGAGATTCATTTTGGGGGATAAATAATGCCTTTGACTATCATTGAGAACCTCAATCTCAAAAAACCTTCATTTGGACCCTCAAAATGGCCCTGGAAGTTAAAACCTGCTAAAAATAGTAAATTGCCAAAATTTCCAGAAAACTGTTTTGAGCCATTTGGAAAAGGTGGGTGGCCACCGATATCCACCTGGATCAAACATAGAACGAATATGGTAGGTTTGGGTTATAACTGAATATTTATGTATAAGTGCAGTGCGCATGAATGTAATGGAGATTATGAATGAATGAATAAGAAGCTAGTCGTTGTGGATGTAGCTCAGTTTGGGGTGAACCACGTTAATCCTTTTGTTCTAATGTGCATGTTGTTATGATGTGTTTGCTTATTATATCTAATGTGCACCTATGATGAATGGTTAATAAGCATATTCTAGATATGTTAAATGGTTTTACACATATGATGAATGGTTAAATGAATATGTCATAGATTGTAGTACTGATATGGTTTCGTGCACATAGCATATGAATGAATCTTAAGTAAACAGTAAGGAAAGAATGCCTCATATTCCCCCATGATTGCAGAAACCTAGTTCCTGTAGTCCCCATAGGTACCTCGGGTGAGAATTCACCTACTTTTGGGTGATGCCTAAAGGGTCGGTATATTGGGATTTGTTGGTGAATTAATGATTAACCTCGAGTCTTCCCACTGCGTGCCAAAAAATGGTTATGTTACCGGGACCAAGATATGCAAATGAGGGGGATGTGGAGGCCCACTAAGGAGGAGACCGAAGAATGGTTGAATAATAAGGAGATCAAGTTTGCAGTAGATTAGAATCAGAATCCACAGATCAACGCAAAAGAAGGGTTACAAAGGTATGTTTTTACAGATTTACATGAAATTTTCTTTACTGACTTCCCGAATGTGTTAGCAGAGTGGATCCAAATATTTATTGAACAAATTGGAAGATATTTAACTGTGGTTCCGAGGAATTGGACTCCTGAATTAATTCGACAAGTTAATGCAGTAAGAAATAAGACATCTCGCGCAATTGACTATTGGTTGGATAATGTGCTAGGAGGTTACATTATTGAATTTTCCATAGATTGTACTCAGTCATACAGTGTCGTTGAAAGAGAATTATTCAAGGGATCACGTGGGATATACTTGAAGTCAATATCTACTTGGATTAATATGTTGTTGTATGATAAGGGAGTTATGGCAATGGAATCTGATTGTTAAAAACCTTCGCACATAGGGGAACTGGGGACTGACCAAGAAATGATCCGAGCATAGAAAGGGATGAAAAGAAGGAATGAGGAACAGACGAGTTAAGGATGTCGAGTGAAGAATAGTATGTGATGAACGAATAGATTGGAGTATTGCGTAGTGGTAAGAGATTTAGACTGAAGAAGAAGAGGATTGTGGCTGAGAGAGAGGGGCAACAGAGTGAGATCGAGGAAAGAGACACTGGTGCAATATTCCAGATCAAAGGGAGTCTATGCATAGAAGAAAATATTCTTCGGATTAGTCCAATAGAAGAAGATCCCACTTAGATCAGACTCTACATTGAACCCATGACCCTATGTGCATCATCAAGAACTAAGGTGAGATCAAAAGTTTTGCCAATTGTAGCTAGCAAAGGAAATAAAGATAGTAGTAGAAGTAATCAGAGTAATGGAAGTAATATGTTGAGTTAGAATCAATTAGTGTTATCAGTAAATAATACCACGCAAAACACGATGGCAGGGGTAGATCCCACCTTAAGGATGCCTCTCTTTCAAGGGGTTGGTTCAAAATATCCAAAACAACATATGTTCATTTGTGACACGATATGGACTACAAAGAACGTTCAAGATGATGATGTGAAGATTATGCAGTTGGAAATGAATTTCGGAGATCCCACACTGTTATGGTATATGAAATATTAAAATACTACACCTGCGGGTCAGACAAGAACATTGGCAGAGGTAAGACAAACCTTGTTGAAACAATTCCAAAATCCTAAGTCTCAGTCGTAGTGTATTACTAAGCTGAAGGAAATCAAACATATAGCAAATGAATCGGTGTGGGACTATGATCAAAGGTTTAAGATATTGAAAGATAGGTTAATGTTCCATATTTCAAATGAACAACAAAGAGAGTGGTTTATTACAGGATTATTACAGCATATACGCTGCCCTTTGACGTAGTAGAAGATTGTGATGTAGTCAGAAGCTATGGAAATTTCTATGAAATTAGAAGAATCCACTGTAGGAGAAAATAACACGGGGATGGCTCATGTTCAGTCATAGTTGGCTGCATTGACTATTCAGTTACAAGAACTTATGTAAGGAAAAGAAAATAACGAGGGAGTTTAGTGTATCACCTGTAAAACATAAGGCCATCATAAAGATGTGTGTCCAACATTCCAACAATATTTGAATATAGGAGCTCCAAATCCATTAGGGTTATGGTGTGAAGTTTGCAATACAATGGGTCACCACCCCCATGACTGTCCATTGATGCAAAATACTAGAACACTGTGAGGAATTTGTTTTGCGATTTTTGTAAGTATGTCAAACATGAAGAGAAGGATTGTTGTGCATTGGATCTGATGAGAGAGCACAATGCAGATGCTTATAAAGTCCAAGGTGAAGAAAAAGAAGGAGGATCCCCACATTTTAATACTACCACAGGAGGTTATAATCAAGGAGGAAGAGGAGGCTTCAGAGGCCGTGAAAGAGGAGGATTTGGTTGAGGAAGAGGACCTATCATTTGTTATAATTGTAATCATCCTGGAAATTTAACGCGTGACTTCCTGAATCCCTGCATGACATGTATGTACTGCAGAGCACTAGACCATGCGACAGAATATTGCCCACATATAATCGTGAAATGGAAATAAAAGAGGAACACAACTATACAAATGATTGCAGCCGAAAAGTGCGATGAACAATCTAAGATAACAAAACTTAATCATGGAGGAACAAGAACCAAATCGAATGCAACAGATCAAGGGAACGAAATTCACCAGTAGGTAAGGAAAGCAACAGATCCATTACCATTGTTTGATTTGAGGAAAGAGAAATAGACCTACCAGCAAGCAAGAAAATAATTGATGGGAGAATACTGGATAGCATCAACTTCAACTACGCCACCCTTGTATGATAGAGCACTGGTGTTTGATATGCCTCTAGTCTATGACCTTTTAGAAAATCAAGCTGAAAATGTAAGCACTTTGCAAAGTTTCTTAAGAAGTTGTTTAGAGTTAATGAAAGATGAATCTACTTTAAGTAGGTTGTGCGGAATGATTGACCATTGTGCACAAGAAAAAGAGAAACTTGTCATACACAAAGTAGTTAATGAGGTGCATAGTAAGAAGAGAACAAGTAGGGAGTTCTGACTCAATGCATATACAAGACCTTATGAAATGGATAATATAATTATGGATTTAGGTTCTGATGTAAATGTTATCCCGAGACAGACTTGGGAGATGATGGGCCATTCTAATTTGATTTGGTCACCGATCCAGTTGATATTAGCGAACTAGCATAAAATTGTTCCAATCGGAAGGTTAACAAGGGTAAGTGTCAATATTGACGGAGTGCGCAGTGTAGAAGACTTCGAAGTGATCGAAATAGTAGACGATAGTACACCATATCTAGCACTATTGGGACTTGATTGGGAATTCTATAATCAAAATAACATTGATCTAAATAAAATATAGATGGTATTCAAAGTACAGTACTTGAAGGCTATTACATCGTTGGATCCCACTTAAGGAAGAAGATGTGTAGAACCATCCAAGAGAAAAGAACTTGATAATCTGTATAATATGACTACGTAGATGGACGATTATGTGAATCCTACAATTGAAGGTGTACTTATTTGGAGGAGTATTAGTTCATGTGTGTCATACTTAGAAGAGGCTCTGGAGAATTGGCAATAGAGACTGCATGAAGTGTCGACAAGGAAGTGTTCTCGAATTACCCACATGTTGAGATGGATTGAAACTGAAATAGTCGAACCTCCAAGGTCTAATGGACTAACACCTATAGAATCTTTTATCAGTGAGTTTGAAATGTAGATTCCATATCAACAAAGACTCTTGGCATTAGATGTTTCACTGAAAGTGACTTCAACGAGATGATGGGTTGCACACAAAGATGGCGTAAGAGATTGGCAGTAGTGCAAAAGGTTATTGCAAGTCAGATTTGGGATAGAGATTGAAAGTATCATGCTAAAGTATAATGGATTAAGTTTCCTAGCAGACCATATTACAAAGTGTACCACGACATGGAGATCAATACCTAAGCAAGAGTGGATGCATTTATTTGTGCATACTTTGGACACTATCTCGAAGAATTGATACATAGAACTAGAAGTGCACAAAGAAACAATGGATTGGGAAGAATTGACCAAGAACTTCAAGGTAATGTTTAGTTTTGAAAATAATAATTTGTTGATTGACTGAACCTTGCAGGTGATAAAGAATAATATTTTTGCAACAAAAGTCCCAATGTATAGTACACCTAGGGTTACTACGACAGTTGAAGAGGTCTTGCATTGCTATAATGTTGATGAAGAAGACCAGGAGGATGAAAACCCAAGGAATTTGCATATACCAGAAAATGAAGGGGAGCGCGCAATAGAAGGACCAGAGCTTGATTCAACTATATATGTAAAGCCCCTAAGAACGTGCAAAGTTAACATTGTTACAAAATATAAGCCTAAGTTTGCAAACATAGGATACTACTGGAGCAATGAGACAGTCGAGAAGATTGTCGACTTGCTGTGCGAGTATCAGGATCTACTTAGAACTATGTTCTCAAAGATGAAACAAATCGTTGGGGAGTGAGAAATGAAGATTCCACTGAAGCCAGATGCCAAACATGTGAAGCAGAGACCATATAGAACGAACCCCACGTATAAGCAGAAGGTAAAAGATGAGATAAATAGGATGTTAGAAGTTAGAACAATAGAACTTGTTGAAGAATATAAATGGATCAGTCCAATGGTAGTTCAAGATAAGAAAAAATGAGGAGTTAGGATATGCGTAGATATGAGAAAGTTGAAAAATCCATGTTTACACGACCCTTTTCCTACGCCTTTTACAGATGAAGTATTAGAGAATGTAGGGGGTCAAGAGGCTTACTCTTTTATGGATAAATTCTTCGGATACCACCAGATCAAGATTGTGCAAGAAAACCGATATAATATGACCTTTGCGACATAATGGGGTTGTTACCAGTACACAATTATGCCATTTGGGTTGAAGAATGCACCAACGATATTTTCCAGAGTAGTTGTTGACACTTTCAAAGAGTTCATTCATAAGTTCTAAGAAGTGTAATTAGATGATTGGAAAACATTTAGTCTATTAAAAGATCATATTGAACTTTTGCGCTTAATGTTGGATAAGTGTAGGCAATACCAAATCTCACTGAATTTGAAGAAATGCATTTTTTGTGTGCCTTTTGGAATATTATCGGTCCATATGGTGTGTAAACATGGATTGTTAGTTGACCTTGAAAATATAGTAGTGATTGTGAACTTGCCACCACCAAATTTAGTGCGACAGTTGAAATCCACATTGGGTCATACATGATATTATAGAAAGTTTATCAAAGGATATGCACATATCACAACCCCTATGGAGAAGTTGTCGAAGAAGGAAGTTAAGTTCCAATGGAATGAGGAATGTCAAAAGAGCTTGGACACCCTAAAGTAGAAGATGGTCACCGCGTTGATTTTAGTTTTTCCTGACTGGAGCAAGGAATTTCATGTTCATGTGGATGCATTGTCTATAGCATTGGGAGCAGTTTTGGCACAACCAGGTGAAAGAGAGATAGACCATCCTATTTCATTTGCAAGTAGGAAGTTATCATCTATAGAGCATAACTATACTATGACAGAACAAGAAGGTTTGGTGATGGTGTATACCTTGTAGAAGTTCATACATTGCCTACTTGGATCTCATTTCAAAATGTATATAGACCATTTTGTGTTGAGATGCCTAGTTAACAAGCTAGTGTCGGGGGGAAGAATATGCAGATGGCTATTACTATTCCAGGAATATGACTTTGAGGTGATCATGAAACCAAGGAAATTTAATTCAAGACCAGAGCACTTATCGCACATACTGTCGAGTGAAGATGCAGGGAACTTGGATGACAATTTACTAGACACGCACTTATTTTCAATTCAGATGGTGGATGACTATTTTTCATACATGGTTGAGTTTTTGAGAACATGAGTAGCCCCATCAGACTTCACAGTGGCACAGAAGAAGAAACTAGTAGTGAAGGAAATAGACTACCAGTTGATAGCAAGAAATTTGTATAAGTTAGGTGCAAAGTATATTCTATGATGTTTCATATTGGGGCATGAAACAAATATGGTGATGTCAGAGGCACATGAAAGGGTTGTAGGAGGTCACTCTGCAATAAATGAAACAACTCAGAATATTCTACACACAGGATTATGGTGGCCTACATTTCATAAAGATGCTAAGGAATTTTGTCAGAGTTGTGATGTTGGTCAGAGACTTGGGAAGCCTTCTAGGAGAGATGAAATTCCCTTAGTTCCACAAGTGATGTTACAAGCATTTGACAAATGGGAAGTGGACTTTGTTGGGCCGATTAATCCACCAACTAAGAGGCCAGAAGATATGTACATCAATACTGTGACAGACTATTTAACCAGATGGGTCGAGGCAGAACCAGTCAGAGACTGTAATGTGGAGACAACTGCACAATTTTTGTTTGAAAATGTGGTGACAAGGTTTGGACACCAAATAGTACTTATGAGTAATCAAGGAACTCACTTTCTGAATAGGACTATTTCAGTGTTAACAAAGGAGTTTTAGATTCATCATTAGAAGAGCACCCCATATCACCCTCAGGAAAATGGTACACTAGAAGCATTCAATAAGATCCTAGAACATGCACTAACAAAAGTTTGTAATATAAGTTGGGATGACTTGGACTTGAAGATTCCAACAGTATTATGGTCATATAGGACTACAAGTAAGAAGTTGACATGACAAACTCCATTCATGTTGAAATATGGAAAAGAAGCTATTATGCTGATGGAATTCATAGTATCGAGTTTGCGCATTGTTGCGATGACAGAGATTACAAAAGGAAGCAAAGTATCCACTTATAGAAGCCGGTCCACTTACAGATGGAAGCAAAGTATCTGCTCATGGAGCCATAAATTCCACTAGGACTAATAGTCGAAGAAGACATGTTTGGTGGAGTGTCGAGTTTGAAGTTTGCAGATCATGACTTGTCAGACGAGACCCATAATTAGCCCCAAACAAATATTTGAGGACATTCATCGATCAAGAGACGTCATTTATTAGAGTCGATCCAAAGGCATGGGCAACATGATTGGAAAAATCAGGAATCCTGAACTTGTTACAGATCCCACATTTTGGTAGGAGCAACGAGATAAACACATGTGTGAAGATGTTGTTAAGTTGTGTTCAGGGTGAATACCTATGGTTGGACAAGACCCATTTCTATTGATATCGAGCTGATCACATGGATCACAGGGTTTCCCATGGTAAGAGAGGACCGATCAATATTGTTTACAGATAAGTCAAATGAAAAAACCTCGTCGAAGAAGATGAAGGTGAAGTTTGGTACATTCAGAGCAGCGCTCAGACTCGACGTAGCAAGCCTTAACGACGATTGTGTCAAGTTTGAAATGCATGTGTTATTTGTAAATTGCTAAGAAAGTGTCGCAAAGATCAAGTGCTAGTAGGAGTGATAGAAATGACAGAAAAGTGCGTTGAAGTCGTGCAGATGAGCTGGGTGACATTCTTAGTCAACTAGTTCCAGATAGACTGCAAAGAAGTGCAAGACAGAGGTATGGAGTTTCACTACACATGGTTTTTTATATTAATAGCATTAGTGGTTTGGAGGGAGCTGGAAGACTCAAATTTTTTGTCAGCAACAAATAAGCCATGCTTAACAGCAAGGTACACAAACTTGTGGCATACATCTCACAAGGAGAGACAACTAGACAACAATATTCACTTCTACATAAGGAATTCATTCATAGGACACTGTGCATACCACCATAGGTGGTAGAAGCATACATGCCAGTTGCGTGATTTAAGGAAGGGCGCCATCACATGTATATCCAAGAAAAGAAAGATTCAAGTTATGAATGTTTGCCTATACGATACTAGGTAACTGAGGAAGAGATGGAACACATAATGGAAGATTGGGATGATGATTGGAAGATCCCAATGACAGAGACAAAGACAAAGCAACTGGTGAAACCAAGCCCCGAGTTAGAAGAAATAGATGATGAAGAAAAAGAAGAACATGACAATGAAGGAAATGGCATAGGAAGAAAAACACAAAAGACAGTCCCATGCATGAGAGATAAGAGAACAGAAGTAGACATGTGGAAAGAAATCCCATAACACAAGAAAATAAAAGTTGTAAGGGAACCAATCGTTCAATCCCTCACATAAGATGACATGGAAAAAATTGCAGACCAAGTTAAGGAAGCAACAAATGAAGCTTTTGAGTGTGTGACAAAATAACAAGAAGAAATGCATTCAGATATGCAAGTGCAGATTGTTGTGTTGTGACAATTTTTGGAGACCATGAGACTTGCACCAGTACAAACAAGACAACAAGTGCAGGCAGAGAATACATCATAGACAATTGAGGTGAAACAGATGCCATCTATCATGTCAGGAGAAAGACGAGTCATGAAGATAGTGACAGGAGCCTTGGATTTCCCCATGACAGAGTTGAAAGAGCAAGCCAAGGCACTAAGTCATATTGACTTAGTGTTATCTCAGTTGTCGGTCGAAGTCTTATACGCATTACAAACAAGTGTGACATAGGAAGTTCAAGTTCGTGCAGTGTCAACCTTGATGGAGTTGACAAAGACAATCATAGATAAAGACATGTTGCAAGCAGAATATGGCCAACTTAGGTTGGAACGGGACGAAGTCGTGCAACTGGAAGAGAGAGTGAAACAAACGGTCCAGGGGGTGTATAACATTATTCTAGAAGTACCTAGGGAGGAAGACACCTCATTGGAGGAACAAGTGACAAAGATCAACGACTTAGAAGCATGACAGATACTAGGAACTCCCTCAGAGGAAGGGGAGAAAAGAGAGAAGTTGGCGACCACAACTTCAGAGAATATCAAAAGAATAGAAGCGAAATGTGTAAAACTATATGCAGAAAGCACGTGATCTTGGACACAACTGACTGAAGACGTGGCGTTGCAAGCGATTGGACATAAGTTACAAGATGCTCAGGACAAGGTGCAAAATTTTAAGGAAGTAATGAATACATTACAACTAGCATAGATGGTAACGACAATGGTAGAAAACTGAGAGATATACTTAGAAATGAATCAGCTAAGGGCGGAGCAACGGGCTCGCACATAGAAGATCGACACCTCGTAGGAAGAATCCTACAAGGTGGAAGAAAAATTAACAACTACTCAAGGTCTCGCCAAGCAGACAGTCCATGAAAGTGCTAAAAATGTGAAGACTCATATCACTGCAGAGATGGCCGAGGAAATTATGCAGCAGGAAACCCAAGTCAAAGAAAAAGTTGCAACAACCATAGATACATTACAAATTTTTTTGGAGACATGGAAGTAGGCTTGAAGTGTCTCGAGACGAGCCACATGTGAGTGTTGGGGGCCTGTTGGAGCAGGCTATTTAGGGTAAGTTTTGGGAATCGCGCAAAAGTGGATCGTGCAACATTTTGGTAAAGGAGAAACGCGTGCGGAAAGAAGTTAGCCTAGTTTTAGGAGTCAACACACGAAAGGCGGAAGTAAGTTAGGAATTTTGGAACATTTTTTCCACTTTGTAACTGCTTTGTAACATGCTTTTCCCTAATGAAATACTATAAATATGTAATGGGTTTTTGGGGTAGAAGAGGTGGGGAAAAAACTAATTTCCTTGTGTTAGCGGATGAGTTGAATAACTCAAAAGTTAAGTATTGTTTTGTTGTCGAGCATGAACTAAGGCGAGTATCAGTCAAGAGATATGTGTGCACTGCAACATAGAACGACTAGGGAAGGTTTGGGTTTTAATTGAATATTTATGTATGAGCGCAGTGCACATGAATGTAATGGAGATTATGATTGAATGAATAAAAAGCCATTCGTTGTGGACATAGCTCAGTTCGGGGTGAACCACATTAATCCTTGTGTTCTAATGTGCATGTTGTTATTATGTGTTTTCTTATTTTGACTAATGCGCACCTATGATGAATGGTTAATATGCATGTGTTAGATCCGTTAAATGGTTCCACGCATATGATGGATGGTTAACTGAATCTGTAATAGATCATAGCACTGATATGGTTTCACGCATAGAACATATTAATCAATATTAAGTAAACAATAACGAATGAATGCCTTATATTCCCCCATGACTGCGGAAACCTGGTTCCTGCAGTCCCCATAGGTACCTCGGGTGAGACTTCACTTGCTTGCGGATGATGCCGAAAGGGCCGGTATCTTGGGATTTTTTGGTGAATTAATGATTAACCTCGGGTCTGCCCACTATGTGCCAGCATTGGGTTTAGGAGATATCATTCAATTGTGGACCATCTTGTTACACTTAGGATCATCGCAGAGGAGTTTCGTAATACTAAAACCAATCCTTTTTGTTGTTTTGTTGACTTTAGAAAAGATTTTGATATGGTTCCCAAGAAAAACCTTTGGGATAGGTTGGAAGAGATAAAAGTTCCTTTCGAGTTGAAGATTGTTGCAATAAGTTTGTATGAGAACATTATTTCCAAGTTTAAGAACACTGAAGGCTGGTCGAAAGAGATTAACTGCAATATTGGAGTCAAGTAGTTGTCCCTTGTCCCCTACCCTTTTTGGTATATACATTGACAAGTTAGAAGATTGTTTGGAAGAAGCAGGTTGTGTCGACCCTACTCTCATTGGTATAGTCATCAATCTTCTTCTTTATGATGATGATATTGTTCTTATGGCGAGGAGTCCTCACAATCTTGGAAAGCAACTAAGAATCCTCAAGGATTTTTTCTCCAATATGGTATGACTGTTAATACTGACAAGACTAAGGTCATGATCATTAAATCCAATAAGATCACTTATGATACCTTTGTATATGACAACAACAACTTGGAGGAAGTGACTTCATACAGATATCTTGGAATTGGTATTCACCACAAGCTCAACTAGAATTATAACATTGAGAAAATGATTATTGGGGGATGGAAAGCTTATTATGGGCTTGAAAACAATTGTAAATCAACTGATCTTTGGATATGGGAGAAGAAGAAACTCCTCTTTGAGACTCTTGTTACTCCTGCTATTCTATATGGATGCGAAGTTTGGGGATGCAGTATCTCTCGTGAATCCTAGAGAAAGATAGAACAAATCCAAAATAATTTATAACCTATAATCTCAAAATTAAAGGAAATGTGCCTTATCCCATCCTCCTCTTAGAGGCAAGCCTTTCCCCCATTGAGAGCACGACTATGACTAGATACCTAATGTATAAGATCAAGTTAAACAACATGGAAGATAAGAGGCTTCCTAAAATTGCTTGAAAATATAGTCGTAACCACCTTTGACTCAAACGAGGATGGCATAAATATGCCCAATCTTGGCTAAGCCATTAGAGAATCATGGAAGATACCATTTTGCATAATAAAGATACTATTAAAAATAGCATTAAATCAAAATTTAAGGAGAAAATGTGGTGTGACAAAGAGTTAGAGGAAAAAAGAAAATTAAGGTATTATAAAGATGTAATCAATCCTAATCTAGCAGATCAAAATTATCTCTATGTTTTGACAAGTGTAAAGAAAAAAAAACATTGTTAAGATAAGAATAAATTCTCACGAGCTCCATAGTGAAACTG
>JZKD02S1254361.1:0-12247 GCA_000966675.3 Picea glauca
TGTATACATCCAAGAAAACAAACCAAAAAATTAAATAGTATTTTCACTTTCTTTATTACTGTTGTTAAAGGAACCAATTTACATTTGATTTTTACGAGTTTAGATTAAAAATCGTTTTTTGTATAGATTGTATATAGAATTATTAGACATATATTATTTAAACAAATTGTACATATATATATTTAAATGTAAATATAGATTTTAGTGATTCTTATTTATTAAGTATTGTATTTTCTTTAGTTATTTTTTTCTTTCTTTAGAACTTATATCGGCCAACGGAGCCGCTAAACCCATCGGAGTGAATTAATCCAAACGGCTTGGGTTAATTAGACAACCCCGGACCGGATTCACTCTTCCAGTTGATGAGTGGTCAATTTCGCCCGTCAACACCACTACTCCAATTCTAATGATTGTAGATTCGAATGAAGATTTTTTGGTTTGCATGGATGCATCAAAAGAAGGACTTGGTGGAGTCCTTAGTCAGAACGGATTTGTGGTATGTTTTGAATCCAGAAAATTGAAAGAGCATGAAAGGCTCTACGCCACTCATGATTTGGAGTTGGCAGCCATAGTGCATGCCTTAAAGAAATGTAGACACTACCTCAAGAGAAAAATATTTGAGCTGAGAATGGACTATAATGGTCTGAAATATCTATTTGATTATCCAACTCTAAATTCCAGACAAAGTAGATGGTTATAGTTTCTCTGTGAGTATGACTTTGATATCAAGCACATCAAAGGAAAAGAGAACAAAGTGGTTGATGCACTCAACAGGAGAGTGCATGAACTACATGCTACAACAATTAGCATGTATCAAAATGATCTTAAAGGCATAATTTCTAAGGCTACAAAAGAATATTTTTAGTACATGGAGTTAGTAACAAAATTACAACAAGGTAAAATGCAGCAGAAGGTTGAAGGTTATAAATTGGGAAATGACGAAATTCTCATGAATTGAGGAGTATGATATTGAAAGAGATGCATAATGTACCTTATGCTAGACACCCAGGATATGTTAGGGTCCTAAACTGCACATAGGTAGAACAATATATTCAGATGTAATAAAGGTCAACATTAATAAGGCCTTGCAATAAAATAGAACATGTCGAATGTAAGAAGACCTAATAGAAGATTTTTCTTCTAGAAGTATCTTCCTCTATATGCTTCTTTTAATAGACATATTTAGTATAAATAGGAGTCGAGGGTATGAGAACCCTAGCTTGGATATTATTGGAATAGAGCTCTGCTCGACTGGAGGTTTCCCCCTCGAAGAGGCCCGTGAACATTGCTCTCATAATCAAAGTGATATTTCTATTGTTATTCTTATATCATTTCAGTGTTATTGTGGTGAATGTTTTGGTTATATTGTTGTTATTCTACCATTTCTAGCATTTTATTTATGTTCTGTATACCTTTTATATCTAGTATATTACAAGTGGTATCAGAACACTTTCCTTGGTAGAAATTGTGGGTTAAATTTTGTTTTCAGGGTAGAGACATATTCTGGTGTATTTAATTCACAGAGAGTTGTCGTTACACACATAAACCCATGGTTGAGGGATTCATACATGCAATAAATACAAGTGGTACTTAAGCGCTCATCTGTTGGCCACCCGTAACCCTTGTTGGTACCCCTTCGAGTGGTAGCACTTCAGAAAACACCTGTGTACAGATCAACCTAGACTACCTGAAGCCCTCTTTAGATAAACCGATCAGCCTCCTAACTGCTATAGTGCCACCGAGAACAACACTCGAGAAGATAATCTNTGAGAATGGACTATAATGGTCTGAAATATCTATTTGATTATCCAACTCTAAATTCCAGACAAAGTAGATGGTTATAGTTTCTCTGTGAGTATGACTTTGATATCAAGCACATCAAAGGAAAAGAGAACAAAGTGGTTGATGCACTCAACAGGAGAGTGCATGAACTACATGCTACAACAATTAGCATGTATCAAAATGATCTTAAAGGCATAATTTCTAAGGCTACAAAAGAATATTTTTAGTACATGGAGTTAGTAACAAAATTACAACAAGGTAAAATGCAGCAGAAGGTTGAAGGTTATAAATTGGGAAATGACGAAATTCTCATGAATTGAGGAGTATGATATTGAAAGAGATGCATAATGTACCTTATGCTAGACACCCAGGATATGTTAGGGTCCTAAACTGCACATAGGTAGAACAATATATTCATATGTAATAAAGGTCAACATTAATAAGGCCTTGCAATAAAATAGAACATGTCGAATGTAAGAAGACCTAATAGAAGCTTTTTCTTCTAGAAGTATCTTCCTCTAGATGCTTCTTTTGATAGACATATTTAGTATAAATAGGAGTCGAGGGTATGAGAACCCTAGCTTGGATATTATTGGAATAGAGCTCTACTCGACTGGAGGTTTCCCCCTCGAAGAGGCCCGTGAACACTGCTCTCATAATCAAAGTGATATTTCTATTGTTATTCTTATATCATTTCAATGTTATTGCGGTGAATGTTTTGGTTATATTGTTGTTATTCTACCATTTCTAGCATTTTATTTATGTTCTGTATACCTTTTATATCTAGTATATTACAAGTGGTATTAGAACACTTTCCTTGGTAGAAATTGTGGGTTAAATTTTGTTTTCAGGGTAGAGACATATTCTGGTGTCTTTAATCCACAGAGAGTTGTTGTTACGCACATAAACCCATGGTTGAGGGATTCATACACGCAATAAATACAAGTGGTACTTAAGCGCTCATCTGTTGGCCACCCGTAACCCTTGTTGGTACCCCTTCGAGTGGTAGCACTTTAGAAAACACCTATGTACAGATCAACCTAGATTACCTGAAGCCCTCTTTAGATAAACCGATCAGCCTCCTAACTGCTATAGTGCCACCGAGAACAACACTCGAGAAGATAATCTCTAGTACCTGGGTAGTTAGGTAGTACAACTAAGGGCATGGTCTAGCCTCAGTTAGTTCCCTGAGATATTGGGTTGAGTACTACTATTGGACCCCGCACATATATCAGAGAGTTGTAGCACAGGGAAAACCCTTGTTTTTAGAACCCTTGAATACCTAACCCTTGGGGATAGAAACATAAACAAATTAAAATAGACAAGATCTATTTCCACGCAACTATGTTGGGGTTGCCAGATCACTACACATTTCTTCCTGGTTAAGAATTTGAGCATTTCATCACTACAGTATTCTTTAGACCAGAGTATAACTCCGCATGTGTAAAAAAAAAAGTCTAGAAATTTTTGCACCATTATTTGAGACCTATTCCATTGGATTCATCTCTTCACCCTTATAACATTCATACATATCATTTTTTAGAAAAAAAATTGACCCCACCGACACCATTTTGGTTCCCTCGTCATCATGACCCATACCCATAGCCAAGACTTGGAAGCTTGCTTCAATACCTTGCAATATAATTTCATCGAGACCCAACAAGAAGTGAAACAACTTAGTGCCAATCTTGTCGCCATCAATACAACCATGCAGTACTCAATGGAGGAAATCAAACAAGACCTGACTACCCAGCTTNTAGATAAACCGATCAGCCTCCTAACTGCTATAGTGCCACCGAGAACAACACTCGAGAAGATAATCTCTAGTACCTGGGTAGTTAGGTAGTACAACTAAGGGCATGGTCTAGCCTCCTTAGTTAGTTCCCTGAGATATTGGGTTGAGTACTACTATTGGACCCCACACATATATCAGAGAGTTGTAGCACAGGGAAAACCCTTGTTTTTAGAACCCTTGAATACCTAACCCTTGGGGATAGAAAAATAACAAATTAAAACAAACAAGATCTATTTCCACGCAACTATGTTCGGGTTGCCAGATCACTACACATTTCTTCCTGGTTAAGAATTTGAGCATTTCATCACTGCAGTATTCTTCAGACCAGAGTATAACTCCGCATGTGTAAAAAAAAGTCTAGAAATTTTTGCACCATTATTTGAGACCTATTCCATTGGATTCATCTCTTCACCCTTATAACATTCATACATATCATTTTTTAGAAAAAAAATTGACCCCACCCACACCATTTTGGTTCCCTCGTCATCATGACCCATACCCGTAGCCAAGACTTGGAAGCTTGCTTCAATACCTTGCAATCTAATTTCATCGAGACCCAACAAGAAGTGAAACAACTTAGTGCCAATCTTGTCGCCATCAATACAACCATGCAGTACTCAATGGAGGAAATCAAACAAGACCTGACTACCCAGCTTGAATCTGTTGTTTCGAAGCTCTGTATCAAGATGCATATCCCTATAGATAACCCTTTATCTGACCCACCTCCACATACTGAAGCTGAAAATTTCTCTCATTCCCATAACTTTCAGTACCATCACTTTCAACGTGACCTACGCCTTCCACAGGTGGATGTGACCAAATTTGATGGCTCGGATCCCACTGGTTGGGTAACCCAAATGGAACATTATTTCTCTTTATACAACATTACAAATGACTTGGCCAAACTTCGGTACGGTGCTCTCCATCTAGATCAAGAACGTTGCCAATGTTGGAAATGGAGAAAAACTTCTCGTCAAGGGTATATTGCTTGGACACACTTTGTGGAAGATCTTTATGAACGCTTTGACACTGACACCAACCATTTGTGTCGTTTGACAAAGTTGAAACAATCGGGCATAGTAGACGACTTTATAGCTTATTTTGATCACCTGGCGTTTCGGATAGAGGGCATGTCTGATGCCTTTTTTCAAGAGTGTTTTATCAATGGCGTCAAGGATGAGATTCAGGCTCATGTTCTCATGGATCTGCCTCAGAGTTGGGTGGAGGATACTAAAAGAGATAATGAAGAACAAAAGGTTGTATCTTCTCAAAACCGTAAACCCTCCTTTATCCCTCGTACTAAACTAGTAAATTCCACTACTCCCTTCGCTCCACTAAAGATACAAAAATTGACTAGGGATGAAATGGATGAATGCCAACTCAAAGGCCTTTGTTATAATTGTGATGAAAAATATTTCCCAGGCCACAAGTGTAAGGAACAAAATCTTTTTATGACCATCCTGGAGGATATTTCAGAAGAGGATGTTGAAACTTCCCTTATGTCTGAGTCACCTGAAACCACTGACATAATCCCTCCCTCATACCCTCTCGAAGTAGAACCGATCATTTCCCTAAATTATCTCATTGGCTTCTCTTCTCCCCAAACCCTCAAGCTAATCGGTTACATCAAGCTTAGGAAGGTCATCATTCTAGTTGATAGTGGAAGCACCCATAATATTATTCATCATCGCATTGCCCAAGAAACTCATTGCTACATCCATGCAGTCAATAATTTCCAAATCATGATTGCCAATGGTGGCCCTGTGAAATGTGGAGTGCATTGTGAAATTGTGTGTCTCCAAATTGGTGACTACCATCTAAAATCTCATATGTTTTCTATTGACATGGGAGGTTGTGACATTATGTTGGGTGCAGACTGGATAAGGTCTTTGGATCCCATTCTCATGGATTTTAAGGAATTAACCATGCAATTCGACCAGGAGGGCCAAAAATATAAGTTCTAAGGAATCATCGTCGATTCACCTGAGATCATTAATTCTAATCGCATGGAAAAGCTACTCAAGAAAGTTCATTCTAGTGTTATTTCCCAACTCCATGCCATACAAGAAACAAAGACACCATTGGTGATGCAAGACCTCCAATCCATCCTTTCTAAACATCAAGTGGTCTTTTCCACTCCCCAGGGACTCCCTCCTTCCCATGGTGTTCATGATCATTCCATTCTCCTTGTACCAGGAAGCCTTCCTCCCAATATCCATCTGTATCCTCACCCCTTTTCCCAAAAAAATGAAATTGAGAAAATGATCCAGGAACTCCTTAACACATGTGTTATCTGCCCTAGTACCAGCCCCTACTCTTCTCCTATGGTTATGGTCCTGAAGAAATAAGGTTCTTGGTGAATGTGTCCTAACTTTCGTTCCCTCAACAAACTTACCATTAAAGACAAAATTCCCATTCATGTCATTGATGACCTCTTGGATGAATTGAGTGGCGCCCAGTTCTTTACTAAACTTGATCTTCGTTATGGCTACCACTAGATACATATGAAAGAGGAAGACATTCCCAAGACTGGATTTAGAACTCATGAGGGCCACTATGAGTTTTTGGTCATTCCCTTTGTCTTGTGTAATACCCTCTCCACCTTCCAAAGCCTCATGAATCATGTCTTCTGTCCTTTTCTTCGTCATTTTATATTAGTTTTCGTTGATGATATCCTCATCTATAGAAAAACTTGGACATAACATCTTTCTCATTGGATCGAGTTCTCCATCTACTCTCTCAGCATCAACTTTTCTTGAAACAGTCTAAATTTGCTTTTGACGCCTCAAAATTTGAGTACTTGGGTCATCTGGTTGGCAAGGACAACATCAGGGTGGATCCTAAAAATATTGAAGCTATGCAATACTGGCCTCACCCAAAGACTCTCAAAATATTGCATGGATTTCTGGGCTTAACAGGTTATTATTGAAAGTTTGTTAAGAATTATGGAAAGATTGCAGCACCTCTCATTGCACTCCTAAAAAAGAACTCTTTCACTTGGACACTAGAAAGATTTTCAAACCTTGGATATGGCCATGTGCACCACTCCAGTCCTAGCCCTTCCTGATTTCACAAATACCTTTGTCTTGGAATGTGATGCTTCAGGGAAAGGAATTGGTGTTGTCCATATGCAAGAGGGTCGGTCTTTAGCCTTTACCAGCAAGCAACTATTTGAAATAAATCCGGGCAAATCAATCTATGAAAATTAAATGTTGGCTATTCTGCATGTCGTTGATATGTGGCACCCTTATCTATTCAGGAAATGCTTCCAAATTAAGATAGACCATCAAAGCCTTGAGCATTTTCTGGAACAATGCATTTCCTCCCCGGAGCAGCAAAAATGGGTGACTAAGATCTTTGGATTTGATTATGATATCATTTACAAGAAAGGAAAAGACAATGTGGTTGTGGATGCACTTTCCCGAAAATATGAAGATGACGGATCCCTTTTTTCTCTTTCCTTCATTGTACTAGATTGGCTCCAAGCCATTCGCCAGGAATGGCTACATGATCCCAAAACTTCTCATCTGATACAACAATTGAAGTCAAATTCTCCAACTTCCCCAGGGTACTATTGGCTCCATGATGAGCTTCGATACAAAGGCCTTTTGTATTTAAGTAAACAATCAAAACTTAAATCCATGGTACTTTCTGAGCTTCATGATACACCCACAGCGGGGCACTCCTGGTTTACCAAAACCTGTGATAGGGTCAAATGTTCTTATTTATGGGATGGTATGAAACAAGATATTCATAATTTTGTCACTGAATGTGATGTGTGTCAACACAACAAGGGAGAAATAGTCAAATCTTTGGGCACACTACAACCACTTTCGATTCCACTTGTTATTTGGAGGGATATCTCTATGGATTTTATTACAGGCTTACCCAAATTGGGAAATAAATCAATCATCATAGTGGTTGTTGATCATATTTCCAAGTATTCTCATTTCTGTGCTCTTCAACACCATTTACAACATCCATGATGGCTCAACTTTTCATGGATCGAGTTTTCAAGCTTCATGGCATGCCGCATTCTATTGTTTCTGATCACGACCCAAATTTCACCAGCAATTTTTGGCAAGAATTGTTCAAGCTACAAGGCACCCAATTTCATCTTAGCACAACTTATCATCCCCAAAATGATGTTCAAACGAAATTTGTCAACAAGTGTTTGGAAACATATTTGAGGAGTTTTACCTCAGAAAATCAAAATCAGTGGGCTCAATGGTTACCCCTAGATGAATGGTGGTACAACACTTCATACCATATAGATACATGCATGACTCCTTTTGAAGCGGTATATGGACAAAATACACCTTCAATTCTCTCATACTTACCTAGTGTCTTGAAGGTCGAGGCGATTGACCAAACACTCACAGTTCGAGAGGCTATTCTCCTCACCCTGAAAGAGAATTTGGTCATGGAACAGAATCACATGAAGAAGAAAACAAATCAAGGTCACTCTGAACGTCAATTTTCAGAAGGGGATTAGGTGTTTCTTCGGCTGAAACCTTACAAAAAAAATTCCCTCAAGGCCGAGCATTGTCAGAATCTAGCACCCAAATTTTATGGTCCTTATACAGTTCTCAAGCATGTGGGATANTAATTTCATCGAGACCCAACAAGAAGTGAAACAACTTAGTGCCAATCTTGTCGCCATCAATACAACCATGCAGTACTCAATGGAGGAAATCAAACAAGACCTGACTACCCAGCTTGAATCTGTTGTTTCGAAGCTCTGTATCAAGATGCATATCCCTATAGATAACCCTTTATCTGACCCACCTCCACATACTGAAGCTGAAAATTTCTCTCATTCCCATAACTTTCAGTACCATCACTTTCAACGTGACCTACGCCTTCCACAGGTGGATGTGACCAAATTTGATGGCTCGGATCCCACTGGTTGGGTAACCCAAATGGAACATTATTTCTCTTTATACAACATTACAAATGACTTGGCCAAACTTCGGTACGGTGCTCTCCATCTAGATCAAGAACGTTGCCAATGTTGGAAATGGAGAAAAACTTCTCGTCAAGGGTATATTGCTTGGACACACTTTGTGGAAGATCTTTATGAACGCTTTGACACTGACACCAACCATTTGTGTCGTTTGACAAAGTTGAAACAATCGGGCATAGTAGACGACTTTATAGCTTATTTTGATCACCTGGCGTTTCGGATAGAGGGCATGTCTGATGCCTTTTTTCAAGAGTGTTTTATCAATGGCGTCAAGGATGAGATTCAGGCTCATGTTCTCATGGATCTGCCTCAGAGTTGGGTGGAGGATACTAAAAGAGATAATGAAGAACAAAAGGTTGTATCTTCTCAAAACCGTAAACCCTCCTTTATCCCTCGTACTAAACTAGTAAATTCCACTACTCCCTTCGCTCCACTAAAGATACAAAAATTGACTAGGGATGAAATGGATGAATGCCAACTCAAAGGCCTTTGTTATAATTGTGATGAAAAATATTTCCCAGGCCACAAGTGTAAGGAACAAAATCTTTTTATGACCATCCTGGAGGATATTTCAGAAGAGGATGTTGAAACTTCCCTTATGTCTGAGTCACCTGAAACCACTGACATAATCCCTCCCTCATACCCTCTCGAAGTAGAACCGATCATTTCCCTAAATTATCTCATTGGCTTCTCTTCTCCCCAAACCCTCAAGCTAATCGGTTACATCAAGCTTAGGAAGGTCATCATTCTAGTTGATAGTGGAAGCACCCATAATATTATTCATCATCGCATTGCCCAAGAAACTCATTGCTACATCCATGCAGTCAATAATTTCCAAATCATGATTGCCAATGGTGGCCCTGTGAAATGTGGAGTGCATTGTGAAATTGTGTGTCTCCAAATTGGTGACTACCATCTAAAATCTCATATGTTTTCTATTGACATGGGAGGTTGTGACATTATGTTGGGTGCAGACTGGATAAGGTCTTTGGATCCCATTCTCATGGATTTTAAGGAATTAACCATGCAATTCGACCAGGAGGGCCAAAAATATAAGTTCTAAGGAATCATCGTCGATTCACCTGAGATCATTAATTCTAATCGCATGGAAAAGCTACTCAAGAAAGTTCATTCTAGTGTTATTTCCCAACTCCATGCCATACAAGAAACAAAGACACCATTGGTGATGCAAGACCTCCAATCCATCCTTTCTAAACATCAAGTGGTCTTTTCCACTCCCCAGGGACTCCCTCCTTCCCATGGTGTTCATGATCATTCCATTCTCCTTGTACCAGGAAGCCTTCCTCCCAATATCCATCTGTATCCTCACCCCTTTTCCCAAAAAAATGAAATTGAGAAAATGATCCAGGAACTCCTTAACACATGTGTTATCTGCCCTAGTACCAGCCCCTACTCTTCTCCTATGGTTATGGTCCTGAAGAAATAAGGTTCTTGGTGAATGTGTCCTAACTTTCGTTCCCTCAACAAACTTACCATTAAAGACAAAATTCCCATTCATGTCATTGATGACCTCTTGGATGAATTGAGTGGCGCCCAGTTCTTTACTAAACTTGATCTTCGTTATGGCTACCACTAGATACGTATGAAAGAGGAAGACATTCCCAAGACTAAATTTAGAACTCATGAGGGCCACTATGAGTTTTTGGTCATGCTCTTTGGCTTGTGTAATACCCTCTCCACCTTCCAAAGCCTCATGAATCATGTCTTCTATCCTTTTCTTCGTCATTTTATATTAGTTTTCGTTGATGATATCCTCATCTTTACAAAAACCTGGACATAACATATTTCTCATTGGATCAAGTTCTCCATCTACTCTCTCAGCATCAACTTTTCTTGAAACAGTCTAAATTTGCTTTTGACGCCTCAAAATTTGAGTACTTGGGTCACCTGGTTGGAAAGGACAACATCAGGGTGGATCCTAAAAATATTGAAGCTATGCAATACTGGCCTCACCCAAAGACTCTCAAAATCTTGCATGGATTTCTGGGCTTAACAGGTTATTATTGAAAGTTTGTTAATAATTATGGAAAGATTGCAGCACCTCTCATTGCACTCCTAAAAAAGAACTCTTTCACTTGGACACTAGAAAGATTTTCAAACCTTGAATATGGCCATGTGCACCACTCCAGTCCTAGCCCTTCCTGATTTTACAAATACCTTTGTCTTGGAATGTGATGCTTCAGGGAAAGGAATTGGTGTTGTCCTTATGCAAGAGGGTCGGTCTTTAGCCTTTACCAGCAAGCAACTGTTTGAAATAAATCCGGGCAAAACAATCTATGAAAATTAAATGTTGGCTATTCTGCATGTCGTTGATATGTGGCACCCTTATCTATTCGGGAAACGCTTCCAAATTAAGATAGACCATCAAAGCCTTGAGTATTTTCTGGAACAATGCATTTCCTCCCCGGAGCAGCAAAAATGGGTGACTAAGATCTTTGGATTTGATTATGATATCATTTACAAGAAAGGAAAAGATAATGTGGTTGTGGATGCACTTTCCCGAAAATATGAAGATGACGGATCCCTTTTTTCTCTTTCCTTCATTGTACTAGATTGGCTCCAAGCCATTCGCCAGGAATGGCTACATGATCCCAAAACTTCTCATCTGATACAACAATTGAAGTCAAATTCTCCAACTTCCCCAGGGTACTATTGGCTCCATGATGAGCTTCGATACAAAGGCCTTTTGTATTTAAGTAAACAATCAAAACTTAAATCCATGGTACTTTCTGAGCTTCATGATACACCCACAGCGGGGCACTCCTGGTTTACCAAAACCTGTGATAGGGTCAAATGTTCTTATTTATGGGATGGTATGAAACAAGATATTCATAATTTTGTCACTGAATGTGATGTGTGTCAACACAACAAGGGAGAAATAGTCAAATCTTTGGGCACACTACAACCACTTTCGATTCCACTTGTTATTTGGAGGGATATCTCTATGGATTTTATTACAGGCTTACCCAAATTGGGAAATAAATCAATCATCATAGTGGTTGTTGATCATATTTCCAAGTATTCTCATTTCTGTGCTCTTCAACACCATTTACAACATCCATGATGGCTCAACTTTTCATGGATCGAGTTTTCAAGCTTCATGGCATGCCGCATTCTATTGTTTCTGATCACGACCCAAATTTCACCAGCAATTTTTGGCAAGAATTGTTCAAGCTACAAGGCACCCAATTTCATCTTAGCACAACTTATCATCCCCAAAATGATGTTCAAACGAAATTTGTCAACAAGTGTTTGGAAACATATTTGAGGAGTTTTACCTCAGAAAATCAAAATCAGTGGGCTCAATGGTTACCCCTAGATGAATGGTGGTACAACACTTCATACCATATAGATACATGCATGACTCCTTTTGAAGCGGTATATGGACAAAATACACCTTCAATTCTCTCATACTTACCTAGTGTCTTGAAGGTCGAGGCGATTGACCAAACACTCACAGTTCGAGAGGCTATTCTCCTCACCCTGAAAGAGAATTTGGTCATGGAACAGAATCACATGAAGAAGAAAACAAATCAAGGTCACTCTGAACGTCAATTTTCAGAAGGGGATTAGGTGTTTCTTCGGCTGAAACCTTACAAAAAAAATTCCCTCAAGGCCGAGCATTGTCAGAATCTAGCACCCAAATTTTATGGTCCTTATACAGTTCTCAAGCATGTGGGATA
>JZKD02S1254372.1:0-12247 GCA_000966675.3 Picea glauca
AATTTAGCTGCATTTCATGTTGATTATTAACATGCTTTAGATTCATCTATTTTATGGTTATATACAATAACTAAATCTGTTTTAAATTTGTAGTTGTAAGCTATAGGAAATCGACTAACAATAAATGAATTACTTTATTTAGCAAACATTTCATTTTTTTATGTGTATTCCACATTGTAATGTTCCTCGCTTGGGCTACGGAACGTTACATTATGGTATCAAAGCTGTAACTGAGAAGATTTTTGCGTGGCGTGACCCAACCTGGGTGGCTAGGTACGTTACAAATGGGCACACTAGAATTGAAATAGTTGCATATGAAACTTGAAGAACTTTTGAAGAAGGGGTATATATGCCCAATTGTATCACCTTGGGTAGACCCAGTTCTTTTTGTGAAGAAGAAGGATGGAACCTTAAGGTTATGTATTGATTTCAGACATTTGAATAAGGTCACTATAAAGAACACATATCCTTTTCCAAGGATTGATGATCTATTTGATCAACTATAAGGTGCAAAAATATTTTCCAATATTAACTTGAGATCAATTTATCATCAAGTGAGGATAAGGGAAGAAGATATCAACACAACATTTAAAACAATGTATGGGCATTATGAATTAATGGTAGTGCCATTTGGACTATCAAATGCCCCAACAATTTTCATGTGTCTCATGAATAGAGTGTTCAAGGAGTACCTGGACAAGTTTGTAATTGTTTTCTTAGACGATATTCTCATCTACTCTAAGTCTGAGGAGGAGCATGGGAAGCATTTAAGAATGGTGCTAAAGGTTTTAAGGGAGCATAAATTGTATGGCAAATTAAGTAAGAGCATCATTTATCAAAATAAGATTCACTACTTGGTGCATATTATTTCAACATATGGTATAATAGTTGATCCTGAGAAGACGGATACCATTAGAGGATGACCAACGCTAAAAAATGTGACAGAGGTCACATCATTTATGGGTCTTGCGAGTTATTACCGAAGATCAATAAAAGGGTTTTCAAAGATTGAGATCCCAATCACTTCTTTGCAAAAGAAGGGGGTGAAATTTGAATGGACTCCAAAATGTGAAGAAAGTTTCCAATAGTTGAAATATATTTTTACATGTGCGCCCATATTAAAGATTGTAGATACGGATGAAGACTTTGTAGTGTGCATGGAATTGTGCACAGAAGGGCTCATTGGAGTCCTCAATCAAAAGGATCATGTGGCATGCTATGAGTTCCAAAAATTAAAAGAGCATGAGAGTAATTATGCCACACATGATCTAGAGTAAGCAACCATTGTGCATGCATTAAAAATGTGGAGACATTACCTCATGCAGAAGAGATTTAAGTTGAGGACAAATCACTTTGGAATGAAACATTTATTTGGACAACCAACATTAAATGCATATAAAACTAGATGGATGGAATTTCTTAGTGAGTATGATTTTGAAATTAAACATATCAAAGACAAATAAAATCAAGTGGCTGATGCACTCAACAAAAGAGATCATGAGACACATATGGAAACCATCAACATGTACATGACATATTTAAAAGATAAAATTCTTGAAGCAACAAATTCAAATCAACATCATTTGCAAATAAAATAAAACTTATAACGAGGTAATTTATAAACAAAAAATTAAAAATTATGAATTGAAGGAGGATGGAATTCTCTTATACAAAGACAATGTGTATGTGCCAAATTCCAAGAGTTGAAAAATATCGTGCTAAGAGAAATGCACAATTTTCCATATGTTGGGCACTCATGATATCATAAATCCATTACATCTGTAAGGAGCCAATGATTTTGGCCAGGAATGAAGAAAGATGTGGCTAACTACATAGTCTGATGTCTAGAGTGCCAGAAGGTGAAGATAGAGCACATACATCCAGCGGGGATGCTACAACCATTTCCCATTACAAAATGGAAGTGGGAAGTGGCCACAATAGATTTTATTACAAAGTTGTCTAGAACAATGAAGCAGCATGATTCCATCATGGTGGTGATGGACAAATTGACTAAGACAATGAATTTTATTCTTGTGAAGAAAACACACAAGAAAAAAAATATTGCAGAGACTTACATGAAGGAAGTTGCAAGGATACATGGAGTGCCTAAGGCAATAGCTTTAGACATAGATTCCAATTTTACATCCAAATCATGACAAGATTTTTTCAAAGGCTTTAGGACAAATCTAAATCTTAGTACAACATATCACCCAGAGTTAGATGGGAAAATAGAGAGGAACAATAGGATAATTGAAGACATGCTCATGATGTATGTGATGAACCAACCATTAAAATGGGAAGAATGTATGCACTTAGTGGAGTTTACTTATAATTATGGGTATCAAGCCTCATTAAAAATGAGTCATTTTGAAGCTTTGTATGGAAAGAAGTGTAATACACTAGTGAGTTGGGATAACCCAACAAACATAACTATCATTGGGCTAGATTTATTAAAGGAAATGGAAGAGAAGATGACAAAATTAAGAAGAATTTAAAGGTGGCCCAAGACAGACATAAAAGTTATGCATACAATAATATAGTTTTCAGGGGTTTTAAAGTGGGTGAACATGTATTTCTTAAAGTGAAAGTGAAAAGAAGTTCGATAAGACTGGGTTGCTGCCCAAAGTTGGCAGCAAGATATTGTCGACCCTTTGAAATATTAGAGAAGATAGGTTCAATTGCATACATGATAGCATTGTTTGAATCTATGAGAGTGCATAATGTATTTCATGTATCATTATTAAAGAAATGTGTGCTTGAACCTAACCACATATATGATTGGACTGTGATCCAGGTGGAAAACGAAGGGGATCTTCAGGTGGAGCCAATGCGCATCCTGGACTAGAAAGTCAAAGTGCTCTGAAACAAAGCCATAGGGGTGGTAAAGGTGCAATGAAATGTCTACGGTCTTGAAGATGCAACATGGGAGCATGAAGAAACTATGCGGGAGGAATACCCACAAATTTTTGTCAATTTTGAAGAAAATAGAAGTTGAAAATGCAAGACTCCATTTTTGGGCAGGTAGTTTCCGGAACCAAATCTTAGAAATTCTTGGTCACTTGTGTTGATATCCCTGATAAAGAATGGTGCAACTTGATGGACTGAAGGCAGTGAAGGGGACATATTCCTTAGGTCAACGGGTTGAGAAGAACGAGAGATTATGGTTGGGACTAATGTTGGAGAGTAAAAATTGCAGAATTTTGTTTTATTTTCTAAATATCATAATATAAAATTGTATATGTATTTTGGCATTGTGTTATGCATCCCATACAATGCATAATTATATGGGAGGGGTTATGTAACATCCCCAGTATAATCCCTATTTTAATTAATGTATAATGTAGATATGAATGTGGCTATGTCCATATTCCCAGTAGCTAGCATCACATTACTTTTATTAAAATCAGAAAATACATTCCACATATTACAATAGAGATGGGGGCAAAGTTTTCCACAAGAGAAGAGAGTGTCTAAGAGGGGTCCGAAGGGAGAAATTAATTAGGGGTATTACTACATCCCATTTTCCTGAATTTTACTATCATTGTGGATAACTTCTAATTTTTGTTTGAGTGTATGAGAGCCCAATCATTAAAACTCATGTAAGAGGGTGGGTGTGAGAGTCACATCCCATAGTTATTGGAATCGTGGTCCTAAACATGATCAACATTGGGTAGAGTGAGTAGTCAATTATCTTGGAAAAATATAGGAAATTCGTATGGGGGAGGAGGCAGATTTACACATTCAATTTTTGGCATGAACAACAAACAGAGAGCAAGGAAAGAGAACACTAGAGCTAGAATAAGAAGGCTGGGTGAATTCAGGAGCATGCTGGAGCATATGTAGATCGTTTTGGAGCTATAAATTGAAGCGCCAGGTTGTTAGGAATGAAGAGTGAACTCCTAAGTGAGTTGCATTGTAACAACAAGTGTTGTTGTTGGTTGCTGGCATTTTTCCTAGTAGTGAGTTCCCTTGAGTTTCCAACAAAGAGATTCCTAGCTACATGAGCTAGAGAGATGTTGATAAACGAATGGGACGCTCAATGGACTAAAAGAAATAAAGGGTACATTCCTTGGTTTGGGTAGGTCAAGAGGAAGAGAGATGGATGAAATTCAGAATAGTTGTAGGAAAATACCAATGGTTGTGTGATAGTGAGTTGTGAGTGGACTGTGAGAGACACCCTTCTCTTGTGGTTTCCTAGCCCCAGCTCAGGGGTGATTTGTTGTTGATATTTAGAACAACAGGTCTATGGTTGGGTGAAACATCCTTTCCAAGCAATTGGTTTCACAAGTGTTGTAAAAGATAAGTGTTTATCTTTTTCTGAGTTATTTCATGAGTTTAATTTGTTGTGCTTAACGCTATGTATGTGAATGGTTTATGTGTGGACGTGGATGATTTATTAGCTAAATTCATGATAATTTAGAGTGTTGTAGATGCATTTAATTATGGGTAGAAAAATATGGTTTAAAATGTATATAAATCGTAGATGGTAAGCTACAATAAACGAGTTAGTAGAGAAATTTCGTTTTTATGTGTATTCTGCAAGTAATGTTCCCTGGTTAGGATGGGGAACATTATAGAGAGGAAGGAAATTCATATGGGAAGGGAGAACAATTTTTACAGGAAGATGTTTGGGACAACAAGGGAGTTCTAGAGTGCATAATCTTGAAGGAAACTATACTGGGCATCCACGACAATGGATTAGAGCGGTAATTTCATGGGAACAGAGGCTGTAGGCCTGTAAGTAATATTTTTTTTAAGAAATTGTCAAGAGAAACAAGTTTTTTGTTGCTGTGAGAATTCATGTTGCAACTATAGATTCCTGGAGTCCCCAATAGAGAGATTCATGTCCAACATGTGCTGGAGCCCTAGAGGGTAGTGGGAAGGCATGTGAGCAGTGAATGGTGATCCCATCCCTATGTTGTGTAGGTGTTGGGGAAGAGAGTTGGTGGATTGGAATTAGTTGTGGGAATTGACTGTTGAGAGGGAGACAATAGATAGACTTAGGGACCATCGTCTCTTGTGGATTCATAGCCCCAACTCAAGGGTGACTTGCTATTGAGAACTGGAACAACCAGTCTATGGTTGGGAGGAATGTTCGTCCTCTACAATGGGTTGCATATTTACTAAGATACGTATTCTTATTTGTTGTGTTTATCTATGTTAAATGCTAAGATAATTGATGTGCATTTTACTCAGAGTTGTTTTGGTTATTGCTGCTTGCTATAAGTAGAATGATGCATTCAAATCTCTATTTATGTGGATGAATGTTGATGTATTGTGTTTAGTTGTTGATGTGCACATTTAAAGTAATTACATTTATGTTTTTAATTAGTATGAACAATTGCATGAGTTTGAATGTCATGTTGTGTGTTATTTTTGCATCAAAAATTGGTATCAATTTTTTTTATTGGGTCGTTTTAGAAGCGGCATGACCCAACTTAGTGGTTGGGTGTGTTACATAGTGGTAGCACAACTTTAGGTTCAAAACCAGACTTGTATGGGCCAAGAACCATTGTGAATTCGGTAGAAATTTGTTGTTGCAAAGTTTCACCTGTGATGGATTTGGAGAAATGGTGAAACCGGAGGGAAATCCTCATATTTCTAAGAGAATTCAGGTCTAAGAGGTGATTAAGGGCATCAATTTCTAGGTTACAAAGTTAAATTTGACTTGGAAGATCAAAATTTATGTTTTAATGGTGGTTGAAGAAGTTGAAAGAGTTTGATGGATTGACGACCGAGATCACGTTTGATTTTGAGATTAATGACCTAGATTCATCTTAGATTGACCAAAAAATTATATATTTTTTCAAAGTTGGAAAAATGGAGCAGATCAACGATCGAGATTCATTTTCAGAGTTTGGAAAAATGGAGTAGATCGATGGTCGAGACTCATTTGAAGAGTTGGGTGAAGTATGGTGGATCAATGGTCAAAATCATTTTAATTGGGAGGTTGACGACCCAGATTCATCTTAGATTTTTGTTGAAAATTTCCAAGTATCAGAGTTCCACGAAATTCATGAGTGAATTTAGTTTTCCAAGAGAAATCGTTGATCACCGATGGTTGGTTCAACAAAATCGATGAAGTGTTTCATTCAACCAAGAGAAATCATCGATCGTCAATGGTTGGGTTGAAAAAAACGGTGAAGTGTTTTGTTTGACCAAGAGAAATCATCAATCGTTGATGGCCAGGTTGGAAAAATCGACGAAGTGGTTGGTTCATCTAAAAGAAATTGCTAATCGTCGATGAAGGGAAAGAGGAGGATGATGTGTCATGCCACTTCAACATCCATGTGTCATGCCACATCATCTAAGTTTCCACATCAACATCCACATGTCATGCCATGTTATCCAAGAAATCATTGATCTTCAATGGGTTTGGAAAAATTCATGAACAAGTTTAGTTTGCTAAAGAAATTGTCGATCGCCGATGATCAGGGTTCGGTGAAATTCGAGAAAAAATTTGGTTTGTCGAAAAAATCACTGATCGTCGATGGAGTGATTAGGGTTCGATGAAATTCATGAATGATTTTGGTTTGCCAAGGAAAATTGTCGATTATTGATCGCATTTCAGATGTTGGGGGAATGGACGGTCTAGATTTCTTTTGATTTGGCGATCAAAGATTGAGGTTCATCCACGAGATTGGAAAAGTTTAGCAGATTGACGGATGGGATTAATCCTGATTTTGAGATCAACAACTTAGATTTGCATATTTTTATAGTAGTAAATCAATCAATTTTCTATGAAAATTTTCATATTTTTAAGGTCATCAACTCGAGGAGGCATTTTGAGGGACTAAACAACATTTTCAGGTAGTTGAAATTGAGAGAACTATGTGTACCTTCAGTATACAAAGTCTCTGCTGCTAGAATGAAATAACTTGGCAAGAACGTTCCAACGAGATATTCTGAGTGCGAAATAGAGCTAGTATGATGAAGTTACAACTGAAACAATACATGGTGTAATTTAGATACCAATTTACTTCCAAAGGGCATAAATCCTTGCTCAGAAGTTAGTTTGGCACACATGAGAAGTCTATGGAAATGCCATTGACCATAGAAGAAAACCATGGAACCAGATTTGGAATTTGGGTATGTGGAATTGTACAGGATGGGAGAGAAGACACATGTAGTAGTAAGGGGTAAAAATGAGAAACAATCTAAAGTTCCGTAGACCATAACTATCAGTTCAGAGCTTGGATTTGGGAAAATAAGAAGTAAATGGAAAGGCATGAGGAGAAGAAGCTATCTGTCAACTTAGAATTTTGAATTTAGCACTACAACTTCTCTGAAAAAAATTGCAACAATAAACACAAAGCAATAAGTGGAAATTGCAACTTGAGAAGGTTGTAAATTTTTGCTCATAAATCAGAATGAGGCATGAGTATAGCCGTCGAAGAGCTGATTCATAAAGGAATGTGTTTTAGAAACCATAATTTGGATTAGTGAATTTTTTTCTTCATAAATTGAAATTAAGAATGATCATTAATCTAATTAATAAATAATTTTCAATATGCACAACAACAATTATATGAGAACTAGAGATATGGAGGATGCCCAAGGGTATTATAGCCATGAGGAGGAGTTCAAAGGTCTACGTGTCAACATGAGAAATTAAGAGACTGAATTCAATGGGTGTAGGGGCAGAGATGATTGAGACTATGAGAAGCCTAGATAAGGAAGTGTATAGTTATAGAGAGGACAATGAAAGGATGATGAGGGCTCATGAATAGATACTATAGAGTCTAAATATGCTATATAAGCAAGTCAATAAAGATTCTAACACAAAACAAGCCACTAGTGCAAAAAATGTAGAAACATCTAGATCTCATGATAGGAGAGATGATCATGGGGTATATAGAAAATATACGAGTATTAACATACATCATCATCATCATTCCCCAGGGCATTCGACCAAAAGAGCATATGCATGTTCAAGGTCAGAAAACAACCCAATTATGTCCCTTGTCAGATTTTAGAGGAGGAGACATGGGTTATATATCTTGCAATGGGAGCTTAAAAAGATCAAGCCACCATCATTTGATGCAGAAAATAGGAAGGGAGAAGATGCATAGGCATGGTTGCTGGGAATGAGGAAATATTTCCAGTTGCATGATTAATCGTCAGATGTAGAACCCATAATTGCAACCTACCATCTTCAAGAAATGCATCTATATGGTGGGATCGACTTAAACATGTTAAGCACCTTGGTGAGAAAATAAATTCTTGGAAGTAGTTCAAGAAATATTTCCAACAAAAATATTTTTTCAGAGAAATATTATGACAAAAATACGCAAGAGTTATTTGAACTCAAACTTGGAAACATGACCATGGATGAATATGAGAGGAAATTCTTGGAACTTCTCAGGTATGTGGGCTTCATCAAGGATGAGAAGGTCAAAATTTAGAGGTTCCTGAGTGGGATGCCATCCTTATACAAGGATAAAAATCTGTTTGAGGAGCCCAAGAATTTGGAGGAAGCCATAAGAAAGGCTAAGTATTTGTATGAACATAACATAGGAAGGCCATGTTTCCAAAAGGCATGGGATGATAAGAAGAAAGAAAATATGGATCAAAGAAAAAAATGATTTAAGCCATCTTTCATCAGCATTAAATCTCAAGTATATCAACAAGGGAAACCATCTCAAAGTGATAAAAAAATGATATATTCCTTGGGAAAGAGGCCAAGACAACAACCCATAAAGTGTTGGGATGTGAAGGAGATCACATGTATAATATTGTCCTCACCGGGGAAATAAGATGGGGACTATGCATAGAATAAAGTGGGAGGAGACATTAGAGGGTGTGGATAGAAGCATGTCAAGGATATATGCAACCTTGGACAATAGACAAACAAACTATCAATCCCACATGATTGAGGTAGAAGGTAAGATTGATAATCATCCCATAACTATTTTTATTGATTCTAGAGCTAGTCATTGCTATATAGATCCAAATCTAATTGAAATATTTAAATTGAAGAAATGTAAACGTGAAAATCCCTGGTTAGTTCACCTAACTATGGGAACCAAGAGAAGAATCAATGAGATTTTTAAAGATTTCCTAGTAAACATGAATGGAGTCAATGCTAGGAAAATTTGAACATCATACCGTTTGGGTCTTATGAATGCTTGGTTGGTATGGATTGGCTAGAAAACATTATGCTGTCTTAGATTGTTATAACAAGGCTTTCACATTTCTTGACGAGGAAGGGAATTCAAGGATAGTGCAAGGTATTCCAAGGCCTATATCTGTCCGAGAGATTTAAACATTGTAGTTGAAAAGAATTTTTAGAAAAGAGTGCCAAATATATGTAGCCCATATGAAAGAGCCAATGAAAGATAAGGAGCCAAGTCTTGAAGATCATGCAGTCTTGAAGGATTATGAATATCTATTTGGGGAGTTTCTAGGATTTCCACCAAAGAGGGACATTGATTTCTCTAGTGATTTAATGCTTGGAGCTGCCCTAGTGTCCAAAACTCCCTACAAAATGAGCACATCGGAGTTGAAAGAATTGCAAATGTAGCTAGAAGATTTTTTGAAGAAGGGGTACATAGACCCAAGTGTTTCTCCTTGGGGTTCCCCACTTATTTTTGTCAAGAAAAAATATGTAATGTTGAGGTTGTGTATTGACTTTAGACAACTGAACAAGTTCACAGTCAAGAACAAGTATCCTTTGTCGAGGATTGATGATATTTTTGATCAGTTAAAGGGAGCAAATATATTTTCCAAGATTGTCTTGAGATCAAGTTATCATCAAGTAAGGACCAAAGAAGAAGATACTAGGAAGACAACCTTTCGATCAAGGTATGGACACTGTGAATTTGTGGTGGTTCCCTTTGGGTTGACAAATGCGCCCTCTACATTTATGTGTTTGATGAATGAGGTGTTCAAAGATTTCCTGGACAAGTTTGTCATGTATTCTTTGACAATATTCTTATCTATTCCAAGACAGAGGAGGGGCATGAGAAACATTTGAGGATAGTGCTACACGTATTGAGAGAGCACCAATAGTATGCCAAGTTGAGTAAATGCACTTTTTATCAAAAGTAGATCCATTATTTGAGTCTCATTGTTTCAAAAGATGGCACACTAGTGGAACTGGAGAAAATTGAAGCAATCAAAAGTTGGCCAGTGCCAACAAACATTTTAGAGGTTAGATCATTTATGGTTCTAGATGGTTACTACATGAGATTCATTATGGGATTCTCCAAGATTACACACCTAATAACATCTTTGCAAAATATAGGAGTAAAATTCGAATGGAGCACCAAGTGTGAAGAAAATTTCTAGCACTTAAAGGATTTACTAATCAATGCATCCATTTTAAAATTTACAGATCCAGATGAGGATTTTTTTGTGTGCACAGATGCATGCAAGGAAGGGTTTGGTGGAGTCCTTACCCAAAATGTACATGTAATTTGTTATGAGTCCAAAAAATTGAAGGATTATCATCATCCAACCCAAAAATATGTTGTTCTTAAAACTCTCATATCTAGAGCTAGTCGAATCTCTACTCCTTAATTTCTTGAACAAGTAAAGGCCCACTTGGAAAAAGCCTTTATATATAATGGATACTCTATCTCCAAAATCAACAAAGTTTTTTGATCAACCCACAATCCTAAATCTAAATTTCCCCCCTCCTCACTGCCTCAAGCTCTCATCTCTCTACCCTATATCTAGGGCAAAACTGATCAAATCTCAAAATTATTAACGAAAAATAATATTAAAACCCTCTTTAAACCCTGTAAAACTCTTAAACAATTATTTCGGACCGCCAAGGACAAGTTGGAACTAATGATGGGCCTAAGAGGCTACCAAATTCCTTGCTCTTGTGGTAAATCATACATTGTCCAAAGTAGCAGATCATTTAAATCCCAGCTCAAGGAACACATCATCGACACTTCCCATAATCGCATTGCCAAATCTTTTATTGTTGAGCACTCCTTTAATTCTAAACACCTCATTTTCTTTGAAAAAACTAAAATTATTGCCTCAACACCCTACTACACCTCACACATCATTCATGAGTCTCTTGAAATTGAAAAACATCCTGCTAATTTTAATTGAGAAGATGACTATAAACTAAGTTCATCTTGGAAACCTATCATCCATAGCCTTGAACAAAAAACCTAATTTGGGTTAGTTATTTTTCCTTGCTTTTCTCTTACCTAGTTCACTTTATTTTAACCTCTTTTTATCTATCCTTTTTCCATTAACCCTTTGAGCTTACCCTTTTCTTTCATGTCTTTTGGAATTTCTTTTGGCCCCTTTATTTTCAATTTGATTTATTAATCAATTAATTTTTACTTTAATCCCAAATCTTAATGGCTTTATGACTAATTGAATCTTTTATGTTCTTTTAAAATTTCTTTTGGTCCCTTGGTTTTCAATTTAATTAATTTTTACTTTTAATCTCAAATATTAACGACTTTCGAGCTAATTGAATAATTAATTTTTTTTATCCTTTATCCTTGGACTTTTCCCCTTCATCAATGACTATCTTAATCCTCCCATCCTATTTATTCTAATCTCCCGACACTCTTTTCTTACTCTTTAGCTTCTTTGGTCCTTGATGATGGATGGAGTGTCCACTCGAAACGTTGGACGTTTCAAAACTTTCAACATAGTTTAATTCTAGAAGGATGAACAACAACACGAAATAAATTATGCCACACATGAATTAGAGTTGGGAGTCATAGTACATGCTTTAAAAATGTGGAGACATTACCTAATGGGTAGAAAATTTGAATTACAGATAGACCATAGTGGTTTGAAATACTTGTTTGAACATCCAACACTAAATGGCAAGCAAACTGAATGGCTGAAATTTTTCAGTGAATATGACTTTGACATCAAGCACATAAAGGGAAAAGAGAACAAGGTGGTTGATGCACTTAGCAGAAGGGTTCATGAATTGCATGCTATAGCCATCAGTATGTACATGACAGATTTAAAATATATATTTCTAGAGGCTATAAAAGCATAGCAACATTATGTGAAAGTTAAAGAAATCTTACAACAAAATAATGTGCAACAAAAATATAAGGATTACAAACTAAAAGAGGATGGAATCCTCTTGTGCTAGAACAAAGTTTACATTCTCAATTCTAAGGAATTGAAAAATTCAATTTTAAAAGAAAAACATATTGTGTTGTACACTAGACACCTAAGATACCATAAAGCTATTACAACTATAAGAGGCCAATACTTTTGGCCTAGTATAAAGAGATATGCAACTAATTAATCG
>JZKD02S1254383.1:0-12247 GCA_000966675.3 Picea glauca
CCTATGTGTTGTATATAGTAGGTAAAATTTGTCATTTGTATATTCATGTTATTTTATCTTTATGTTCTTTGCTTTAGTAGTTTCGAATAGACAACTTCAAATCCTCGCACATATTTTGTTGTGCCTCTAAGATTATGAGCTCTTGGTTGACATTAAATCGTTGAGAAATTTATACGACATAGATTGCACTCAACATTAACCACGAAGCTCAAGCAGAAAAATGCCAAAGCCACTGCTGTGATTTTATCCTAAAGGTAACATGAAGATTTGTTACAATTTTGTTTAAAGGTTCTCCAGGAGATATGGTAAAGATTATTCGTTTTGATCAGGGAGATGCTAAGACTCCGATTTGTTTTACAGAGTCAAACAAAATCCCTATTTTGTAGAGGCAAATGTAATGCTGGCAATGTTTGTTATATCAAGTTGTTGAGTTGTGGACTATTTTTGGGAGTAGAAGCTCATTTTAAGTGAATTACTTTAGGAGTTGGATACTTTTTTATTCTATTCATTTAAAGTTGTTCTAGATAATAGGATCTGGAAGTTTTATAGATAGTTTAAATAGATATAAGACAGACCATGTGGAGGTCGAAAATTTGGAGATCCAGTGAAACATTTTTTGGAGCTTATTGTAAAAGACATTTATGTTCAATTGACACTCAATAGTAAAGGCATATGGATGGTTAGACCTTATTTTTTCTACTCTATTGTTTCATTCTTCATGCTTGAATTTATTATTCAGATTGCAATGCGTTTGGTTTCTTGAATGTTAATTTATACAGTGAAGATTTTGTTGTAGAGATAAATTTTCAAGTAATAAGGTCAAGTTGATTCCTTTGTTTCTTTATAATATATTGAGACAAAAAACTCTTGTGAAGTTGACATATTGAAGACTTCACTTTCCTTTTTCTTAAATTTTTTTAATCCATTTATGTATCTACCTATTATTCAGTCAGTGGGATATACTATGTTTTATTCTTGATTTTCATGTCATGTTGTAATCTCGACCCAGTTTTCAACCATTTTACAATAAACCAAATCATAAAACCTTGAAAATACTTTGCAATAAATGAATGATGCCCTAGCTTGCCCTCTCACAGTCAAGTGCAACTTTAGGGACTAAGAGTAGGTATGAAAAACATCATTTGACTACCACTATTTATTCATGTTGCTTGAGTACCACAGTGTACTGAACTTCGCGGTCAGTGGTTCAAAAGGCTCAATGTCCTGGAAGGTCATACCTTCCAGCATCTCCTAGGCAATAAAATATATAAGGATCAAGAGCCAGCTGAAATGAAATTCATATCCTTGATCCTGTGCTTCTCTACAATTGAGTTCCAACTAGTTCACCAGGTACTTCGCCCAGTTCATCTGAAGGCCTTCTGCGCACGTCCCTGCAAGATCGACTACAAAACCAGTGACTTGGGTAGGTTGGTTCTTTCATACTAACTTCCCTGCAATCAATTGATAGGCAAGGCACACTGCGCCACTCTGGATAGAAGCTACCTTGTAGCCTCGCATGCCCTTATCGACATCGCCATAAGTGTCCTTGATCCTCTGTGCTAGAGCACAATCCATGGCTTTTTTGGGGTAAAAATATTGTGGATCAGGTCCTTGCATACTCAAGTTCGTGATCTTATTGATCAGTGTCATATCAACTATTATATGGAAATTTAGCCACAAATAACTGCCATGGTAACAAGACAACAGTATCTTGACACACGCATTCACCTCCTGGTGTCTTTCGAAGTGGGGAATCTTCATGACATTTAGCAGGGTGGGCTGAGCGAGGTTCATAGTCCACAACTGGGGGATTATCTTTGAATTATTCCCCTTAGTTCTAGTCAGGTACTTATGTGGAGCGAGCATGTTATAGACTTTGCGATCTCCAAGGTTGAAGTCACTAAACTTCAATGCTGCAATCTTATCTTGGTCTGCTCGAACTGCGCCTATCCCCTTCAGGAGGTACATCGTAACCAAGGTGTATTCAAAATATCAGGGCACACTGTCTCGATTTACTGCGCCGCTCAGAGGTGGAATATAGGTGGGTAATATACTCGGGATCAATTTGGCATTCGCTAGATCATCCTTGTGCTTGGTCTGCTTTCCATTTTCTTGGTTCGCTTTTCATCTGTTGTACGAGTATGAAGCCTTCATTAACTCTATTATGTCTGTTATGGCACGGTCCTAATGGTCATATGGCAAGCTATCTGTCCATAAATGTCTTTCTACCCATTTGGAGCGTTGGTCTAACGGTTATATTGTCCCCAACGACTATATTGCTTCGTCATGGCGAAGTGTGATGTGTCATTGTTTTGATATCCCGACGAAGCTACAATTTTTCAAAGTTTCCTTCTACGAGGTTCCCTCTGGAACCTTCTGCAAATTTTCAATCTTAGATCTCTTCTTACTTAGCTTTCTAGCCTTCTTCCCAGTGAGCTTCGTCTCAGCATGCCTTTTTCCATTCTAATTCGTATCTTATTTTGGCATAGTTACTTTGCATTATTGAGATTCTTTCCTAAGATTCGAGGGTGATCCTTCTTCTTTATCTGGAATAGGTACTTTAATATTTTGTGGGTCTTCTAGTTTTCTTGCAACTTCAACATCCGGGTCTCTGGTGTTAAATAGCTTCAATATGTTCTTATGTTCTTCAATCAAGTGTGTGATCCTTCTAGTCATGAATTCTTTTAACTCTTGCTTCTTCTGCTCTAAAACTTCTTCTTCTTCTTGACTTCTGGCCTAATCTCTTTCAATCCAAGGTTTTCCTAATAGCATGGTAAATGGGGCACTGTTCTCAATAAATATAATAATCTCAAAATCTTCCTCTGTTGAAGTTCCATTGGCATTAATAGGTATCTGGGTGATCTTTCCACATAGGTTTATCAACTTTCCTTTGAATAGTCTTATCCCTCCTAATGAAGGAATCATAGCAGCCCTCCCTATAGCTTCCCAAGATCTCTGATAATATGAAGTGTCGGTGATCATTCAGGGTTTCTTTCATCTGTAGCAATGCTTTCTCTGATTCTTTCTGGGATTCTGTCATAATCTTAGTTTATGGACCTGCCTTAGGGTTTTCTTGTCTCATGTTCATTTCTTCAAGATTAGCAATCATTTTACGGCAATCCAATAATTCATGGTTCATAACATTACAAAAAAGACAACTAGGTCTTCTCCCAGGGCATTCCTTAACAAGATGTCTTGGTTTTCTGCAACTATAACAGAGGGTTAATCCTCTCTTTATTTTAAATGATCCCCAACCTTTCCTATACTGCGTGCTAGGATCATGGTAGTTAACCTGCAAACATTTCTTTCTAGGGTCATGCATACACTTATTAGTCCAAACATTCTTTCTATGCATAGGTATAACATATTTTTCACTATTCTTATTAGATCTACTCATATCAAATCTTCTTTCATCTATTAATACCCTAGTTTTCAAGCTATGATAGAATCTATCAAATATACCTAGACCCATATTGTCGAAACAAAAATTTCCACTTATCTTAATTCTACAGAGAACAAAGCTTTCAGATCTAGAACTTTTCAATATTCTTACTTTTATCGGAGCACAAAGCTTTCAAATCTAGAAATATTCAATATTCTTACCTTTATTAGAGCACAGAGCTTTCAGATCTAGAAATTTTCACTATTCCTACCTTTATTAGAGCGCAGATCTTTCATATCTTAAATATTTTCTTTAGATCAGACTTCTTTTCCTTAGCACAAATCTTGTCAAACTAAGTAGAGTGTTGCGCACTAGAGCAACAGATATACGCACAGAGCTTTCACAATGTCAGGTCAGATCTTTGCACAAAGCTTCTTCTTCCTCAGTTCCCAGCAATCACAGTTTCAGGTCCCAGCAATGGAACCATTTGTTGGCACAGGAGCATACCCAGGGTTCAATGCTACAACAATGCACCAACAAAACCCTAACTACTGGCCCTTTCGGCAACACCTGCGAAGCATATGAAGTCTCACCCGAGGTAGAGGCAGGGGTGGTTGCAGGACTCAAGTGTCTGCAACCATAGCTAGGACACGGATCTGTGATTATAATAAATAATAGAGCACTTACCACCGTTAGTTTATCATTGTTTACCCAATATCTACTCCGTAGATAAAACAGAGCATCGCAGCATTCACCCTGATCTAATGTATTTAAGCACTTAGCATAAAGAAATGGATCATATCTAGCAGATTCAAGCACTAAGCACATTCACCTATATCAGATCTAACATCCAGATTCATCATAAGCACAAAGCATAAATAGATCTATCTATCTATCTATATTAAGCACTTAGAAAATAACACATAAATACATCAGAACATCGCACAGAGAAGAATAAAACAATATTTATGTGGTTCACCCCCACCCTGGGACTACATCCACCAACTCTTCTTCTTTATTATCTTCAATCAATCATATACATGCACAGAGCCACAAAAACCCTACTCCACATAGGACAGGAGATCTGCGTGCACCTCGCCATATCCTCCTTCCTCGAGCTAGGTCCAGCACAAAGGCTTTCACATTCAGTTACAACCACTTTCACTTAGCTCTACAAGTTCTCACAGCATGCACAAAGCATCTACAAACCATACTTGCACTTAGCACTTAGCTTATCGTCCTTACATCACATAGATGCACTTCTACTTCCTTACATGGCCTAGCCTTTTATTTATACATTACAAACTAGGCCTAAACATGGGTAAACCCATGGGCTGACATCCCATACCCTTTACATACTCCCAAATCCCAAGAAGGACCCAAAAAGCGGTTGAGATCCCGCGATCTCTGCTTCGTCTTGCGCTCCGTCTTTGACATGTTGTTGAAGTCCCAAAATAGGTCAACATAATCATGGTGTTGGCCCTTGACTAAGTTTTGGGAGATACTTGGTCATGTTGACCTATTTTTGGACTTCGACAATATGTCGAAGGCAGAGCGCAAGATGAATCATAGATCACGGGATCTCGGCCCCTTTTTGGTTCCTTTTTGGGATTTGGGAATATGTAACGGGTATGGGAATGTCGGCCCATGGGTTTACCGATGCTTAGGCCTATTTTGTAATATATAAATAGATGTCTAGGCGATGTAAGAAAATATAGAAGAGAAGAGGCATCTATTGATGTTATGCTAAGTGCAAGTGTGGTTTGTAAATTCTTTGTGCATACTGTGAGAGACTTGTAGAGCTAAGTGTTGAAGGAAAATCTCCCTGCGGACAGGTAGATCTCTTCTTGAGAGCTAGACTCTTAAATCTTAAGACAGAAGATGCTTATCATGGACACTGACTTCCTTTTAGGTCTATATAAACTAATGTGTGAGGAGGAAGGAGAAAAGAAGTACCTTTTACCGGTGTTTGTCCCTGCACGATCTGAGTTGAGCTCCAATCTTTAGCTCCTCGACAAACCCTGTAGACAAACGAAAGTACAACCACTTCCTACTCTACTAAGATTAGCTTAAAATATATCTATCTACTTAGAGACAAGTTCATGTGAGATCAAAAACAAACTAGAAAGAAACAGGCCAAGCACAGTATATTGATGAGAACAATAACGAAAGAAACTTACAACCGTAGATGTGAGCGCAGCAGCTTCGTCAAGTCCTCCTTGTCTAACCCTTTCTCAAAAGACCCACGATCAGAATGAAAATAACTTCACTGATAATTATCCTCCACTTCATTGTGTGTTCCCTATGTGATCATAGGTTTCATCCCTCCAATCATTCCCCCTTTTCACCATGAGAGACCCTACTTATATAGGTTTAGAGAGGCCCAACCACTTGAGATATCTTTGGGGTAAGTTGAGGATTTTCCTCCTTCAGTTAGGGATCTTCCCTAAGATCATGGCTTGACCAAGGATTTGAATCCAACTGCCTTCCAAGATTGAAGAGATCTTTCCCCCATTCTTCTCACCAAACCAACTGGTGCCCAGAATAGGTAGCGCTCCTTCAAAAGGGTAGTCAGAGCGTTATAACGCTCCCTAGTAAGGTATAGGGGGGCGTTAGCACTCCTAACAATAGCAGCGCTCTTCCAAAAGGGTTGTCAAAGTGTTATAATTCTCCCTAACAGTCTATAGGGGGGCGCCAGCACTCTTGAGAGAGGTATAGGGGAGCGCTCTCCTCTAAAAACTCATTTTTTGTGGTTCTTTCAGATGCCAAGAGGTACATAACTCTGTTGACCCATTTCTCTTCTTTCAAATCAAGTGTTTGATGTGTTTCAAGTGGCTTTCTGATGTTGTTATAGGTACAACATAGGCATTATGGTAGTATGTTTTTCTTGACACTTGCGACACTTGTGCACAAAATGCGACACTTGTGACACCCGTAATGACGACACTTGCGACACTATCGAAGTGAGTAATTTCGATGTGTAACACTAAGTGCAAGTGGTTGTAACAGACTGTGAAAGGCTTTTTGCTAGACCTAGCTCGGGGAAGGAGGATCTAGCGAGGTGCACGTAGATCTCATGTCCTATGCGAAGTAGGTTTTTTATGGCTCTGTGCATGTAGATGATTGACTGAAGCTAATAAAGAAGAAGAGTTGGTGGGCGTAGCCCTAGGGTGGGGGTGAACCACGTATATGTTGTGTTTCTCTGCTTTGTGCGATGTGTTGGTGTATTTATGTGTTATTTGCTAAGTGCTTGATATAGATAGATAGATAGATTTGTTTATTCTTTGTGCTTATTATGAATCTAGATGCTAGATATGATATAGGTGAATGTGCTTAGTGCTTGAATCGGCTAGATCTAATCCATTTATTTATGCTAAGTGCTTAAATACATTAGATCAGGGTGAATGTTGCGATGCTATGTTTTCTCTACGAAGTAGATATTGGTTAAATAATCATGAACTAACGGTGCTACATGCTCTATCAAGTATTATAATCATAGATTTGTGTCCTAGCTAAGGTTGCATATACCCGAGTCCTGCAACCAGCCCTGCCTATACCTCGGGTGAGACTTCATATGCTTCGCAGGTGTTTCTGAAAGGGTCGGTAGTTAGGGTTTTGTTGGTGCATTGTTGTAGCGTTGAACCCTGGGTCTGCCCCTATGCCAACAAATGGTTTCGTTGCTGGGACCTGAAGCTGTGATTGCTAGGAACTGAGAAAGAAGAAGCTTTGTGCAAAGATCCAACCTGAAATTGTGAAATCTATGTGCGTAGATCTATTGCTCTAGTGCACAGTACTCTACTTAGTTTGACGAGCTCTGTGCTAAGGAAAAGAAGTCTAATCTGAAGAAAAGAGGTAAGATTTGAAATCTTTGTGCTCTGAGAAAGGTAAAAGTGAGATTTTTTTATTAAAAGAGGTAAGATCTGAAAGCTTTGTGCTCTGAGAAAGGTAAAAGTGAGAATTTTTTTATTAAAAGAGGTAAGATCTGCAAGCTCTATGCTCTGATAAAGGTAAGAATATTGAAAAGTTCTAGATCTGAAAGATTTGTGCTCTATAGAAGTAAGACAAGTGGAAAATTTTGTTTCTAAAGCATGAATCTAGGTATGTTTGATAGATTCTATCCTAGCTTGAAAACTAGGGTATTAATAGATGAAAGAAGATTTGATATGAGTAGATCTGATAAGAATAATGGAAATAATGTTATACCTATGCATAGAAAGAATGTTTGGACTAATAAGTGTATGCAGGATCCTAGAAATAAATGTTTGCAGGTTAGCTACCATGATCCTAGCGCGCAGTATAGAAAAGGTTGGGGATCATTTAAAAGAAAGAGAGGATTAACCCTCTGTTACAGGTGCAGAAGACCGGGACATCTCGCTAAGGAATGCCCTGGAGAAGACCTAGTTGTCTTTGTTGCAAATCTATGGAACATGAAGTGTTGGATTGCCCTAGAATGATTGTTAAGGTTGAAAGAATGAATATGAACCAAGAAAACCCTAAGGTAGATCCAAAAACTAAAATTATGATAGAATACCAGAAATAATCCGAGAAAGTATTGCTACAGATGAAAGAAACCCTGAATGACCATGGACATGTCAGATTATCAGAGATCTTCAAAGAAAAAGAATGCCTTGAGGCAAGAATAGGAGACTTCGACATTGATTGTGTTCTAGATGAGGAAACACAAGTAAATATTATGACAGAAAGAACTTGGGAACTTTTAGGAAAGCCTTCTATGGTTCCTTCATTAAGAGGAATAGGACTATTCAAAGGAAAGATGATAAACCTATGTGGAAAGCTCACTCGGGTACCTATGAATGCCAATGGAACTTTGACAGAGGAATATTTTGATATTATTAAATTTATTGAGAACAATGCCCCATTTACCATACTACTAGGAAAACCTTGGATTGAAAGAGATCAAGCCAGAAGGCAAGAAGAAGAGGAAGTATTAGAGCAGAAGAAGCAAGAGTTAAAAGAATTCATGACTAGAAGGATCACACACTTGATTGAAGAACAGAAGAATACATCGAAGCTATTTAACACCAGAGACCCGAATGTTGAAGTTGCAAGAACACTAGAAGACCCACAAAAGATTGAAGTACCTATTCCAGATAAGGAAGAAGGAACACCCTCGAATCTTAGGAAAGAATCTCAACAGCGCAAAGTAACTATGCCAAAATAAGATAAGAATCAGAACGAAAAAAGGCATACCGAGATGAAGCTCACTGAGAAGAAGGATAGAAAGCTAAGTAAGAAGAGAGATAAGATCAAAAAGTTGCAGAAGGTTCCAGAGGTAACCTCGCAGAAGGAAAATTTTCAAAATTGGAGCTTCGTCGGGATATCAGAACAACGACACATGACACTTCACCATGGTGAAGCAATATATTCGTTGGGGACATTATAACCATTAGACCAACTCTCCGAACGGGTAGAACAACATTTATGGTCAAACATCTCGCCATCCGACCATTGGGACGGTGCCATAACGGACAGAACATAGGTAATGAAGGCTTCTAACCTGTTGGAAGAGATCCTTTATCGAGTTACCTATTTATCCCATCGTGCCATGCACCGAGAACACTTTTTCCAATTGAGAGTTTGAACCCGTAGACTAAGTTAATTTTGCACAGATATCATTGCGCTCTTCCTCTCTATCCCATTACTATGTCTAAGTTACCCTTCGAACCCGAGATTGTCAACCCCGAGCGTGTATGTTGGACGAGTTGAGCGTTGTAGAGAAAGTTGTTGAAGAAGTTATAATCAACCTCATGACTAAAAGAGTCATGTCGATGTCTAAAGGTGTACAAGCATCATCGACAAGAGGACTACCAACCTCTTCGTCCACTTCTCGTGGAGCCGGACCATCCCGGCCATCAAATGAAAAGAGAACCAAGCACATGGATGATCTAGTGAATGCCAAATTGATCCTGACCATATTTCCCTCCTATATTCCACCTTTGAGCGGCACGGTAAATCAAGATAGTGTGCCCAGATATTTCAAATACACCTTGGTTGCAGCGTACCTCCCAAAGGCGATACACGCAGTTCGAGCAGACCAAGATAAGATTGCAGCGTTGAAGTTTAGCGACTTCAACCTCAGAGATTGCAAAGTCTATAACATGCTCACCCCACATAAATACCTGACCAGAACTAAGGGGAATAATTCAAAGATTATCCCCCAGTCGTGGACTATGAACCTCACGCAATCCACCCTGCTGAACATCATGAAGATTCCCCACTTTGGTAGACACCAGGAAGTCAATTCTTATGTCAAGTTGTTGCTTTCTTGTTACCATGGCTTCTATTTGTGGCTAAATCTTCATATAACAGTTTATCCGACGTTGATCAATCGGATCACGAGGTTTGAGTATGCAAGGACCTAATCAACAAGATTTTTACCCTGAAAAATCCATTGATCGCGCTCTAGCATAGAAGATCAAGGACACTTATGGTGATGTCAAGAAGGGAACATGAGGCTTCAAGGTAGCTTCTATCCAGAGTGGCACAATGTGCCTCACCTATCAGTTGATTGTGGGGAAGTTAGTATGAAATAATTGACCTACCCAAGTCACTGGTTTTGTAGTCTACCTCGCAGGGAAGTGAGCGGAAGGCCTTCAGATGAACTGGGTGAAGCTCCTGGTGAACCAGTTGGAACTCGACTGCAGAGAATCACAGGATCAAGGATATGAATTTCATTTCAACTGGCTCTTGATCCTTATAGCTTTTATTTCCTGGGATATGCCAGAAGGTGCAACCTTCCCGGAAATCGAGTCATTTGAACCACTGGCCGTGAAGTTCAATACCCTTTGGTATTCAAGCGATATGAATAAACAGTAGAATTCAAATGTTGTTTTTCATACCTACTACAATTAGTTGAAGATATCCATATAGTCTGAGCCTTGCATGACTCCGAGCACTTTACACCATTTCAGGCCTTTGATGAAGTTCAAAGCAGATCAGCATTTCATTTATATTACAGCGCGCGCCGACGAACATAAGCAACAGCTTCAATCCTATTATAAGTTGACGAAGGAGGAATTGGAGGAGCTCAGTAAGGACTGGTCAGCGGAACTCCTTATTCTAGCAAACCCTATGGAGATATCCGACATAGACAACCCAGAAACAGTGCATGATACACCCGGACCTAGCAGGACAAAGAAGACCGAAGAGGTCCAAGGATTAAACAGTGCATCCGTGAAGATTGATTCCATATCACCATAGCAAGGAGGTGATGGCGAAAAGTTAAATGACAAATAATTCGAACATAAGCAAGGAGATGAGGTTGATCCCCTGAAGAAGAGGAATTTTTCTCCTCTGAAACCTTCCTCCCTGAAGAAATCGAAGGCCACCATGACCAAGATGCAGATTGTCCTCACCTCTGATCACTTCAACTTCCTCATAGCATACCTACAAGATGATTCGCTGGAAATAGTAGAGAAACAAGAAGCAAAGAAAGAGGAGATGTATGATCAAATTGAGACTGAACTCTGAGGGGTACAACAAGACCTACAGTCCAACCGCGCAGTCTCCACTGCGCCGAGAGAACTAGAATTAGGAGATGAGCCAACCTAACTCCATCACCTAGCCGATACAGTCGAAGCTCGCCTTCGACGAGCATAGGAAGAAACAGAGCAAGCCACCCAGGCTTTGACACAAGTACAAGGATACTCGTAGAGCAAAGCAGTGCTACGAAATAGGAAAAGCTTTCTCTCCAAGCGAAGTTTGATGAAGAAAAAGCACAACTACAACAAGAAAAAGAACAATTGCTCACGGAGCAACTTGAAGTAAAAGAAGCGATCAAAAGAGAACTTCGCTCTGTGATAGTCTTAGAAATCAAGGTAGAATACCAAGTTACATAGAAGGTGAACCAACTCACAGAAACCATCCAGCAGCTACAACAACGCATAGCTGATTTGGAGCTACACATTGTACCTGAGACCCCACAAGATGTAAGAGACCAAAGAGAAGAAACCGCTCGGAGCGCAGTTCAAAGGCTAAAGGCTCTTACCCTGGAATGTAAGTAGCTCATTGATCGCAGTGCCCAGACCCATGAACAACTCACGAAGAACCCGGAACTGAAGGCACTGGAGTCGCAACGCCAAGAGGTGAACTATCAAGCCAAAAAGATACAGGTGCAGTTGAAGCCCCTGTCAGTTGTGGAAAGAATGAAGTGATCCCAAGAGTAGTGGACCTCCCAGTAGAAGATCCACACTATCCAGAGAAGAGTTATGGAGGTAACTCAGAAACTCCAACTTGTACAAGAAAAGGATTAGCAATTGTTTACAGAGGTAGAAGGACAAGGAGCAGAGCTAGAGCAGGTTGTCACTACAGCTGAACAGTGTCTAGAGGGACCTATCAATGATGAAGTCATCCAAGAGTTCGTTGAACAGGAGGTCATAGCACAGCAACAAGTCGAAGCATCTTGAGACAAGCTCAAGGCGTTCGAAGCAGAACTAGTCAGACCAGAGTGACTTGGGATGAGTCACGGGTGAGTGTTGGGGCCCTGTTGGCCCTTGACCAAGTTTTGGGAGATCTTTGATCATGTTGGCCTATTTTTGGACTTCGACAACCTATCAAAGGCGGAGCGTAATATGAAGTAGATATCGTAGGATATTGGCCCCTTCTTGGGTCCCCTTTGGGATTTGGGAATATGTAACGGGTATGGGAATGTCGGCCCATGGGTTTTTTTAAGAACCAAATATCAATATAGCATAGAAAAACCTCAGAATAAGTACTCAATGCCTTGAAAGAGAGAGAATTTCAGATAATAATCCTCTTTGAGGGGGCAACCTCCTTTTACCCCACATAAATGTTCAAGTACAAGATGATTCCAAATGAAAATGTCTCCTTGGTATATATAGGAGA